>OMNN01025693.1:0-14039 GCA_900302755.1 Chromis chromis
ACCTCATAAATGATAAATGTCTTAGTTTTCTCGAAAATATCAGATAAAACCTATTGCTTTTTTCATTTTTCACACTCTAGTCAATGACTGAAAATGTATTTGTGTGTGTGTGTGTGTGTGTGTGAGTGTGAGTGTGTGTGTGTGTGTGTGTGTGTGTGTGTGTGTGTGTGTGTGTGTGTGTGTGTGTGTGTGTGTGTGTGTGTGTGTGTGTGTGTGTGTGTGTGGAGCGAGCAGTTGATCCGTCATTACAGAGAGCTGATGTAAATCTTGTCAGAATAGGCGGGTTAAGCATTGCTCTTTTTGTAATTTCCCTGCCGTTAAAGCAGAATCCCTCCATTTTCCCTCCCCTCCGGCTATTTTTAGCCCCTTTAATCATCTTTATTCACTCCAATTAGTTAGACTGGAGTGGAAGCAATTAGCGACAGTCTCTTCTGTTAGTTAACACTGTAGAGAATGTATGCTGGATGGGTTTCTCCTGTTAGCTTAATGGGCCTGAACGCATTGTCACGCCAGCGCAGGTGGCAAGTCGATGAAAGAGACAGTGAGTGCAGAGAGATGCAATGTGTTGGTAGGCAGGAGACACGTGAGTACTCATGCAAACACAGGTTTGCACACACCGTAATCAGGTAAAGTTGCAGGTTCATGTTAACCATATGGTCACTGCCTCATATCCATGACTCCACCCAAGCATGTTGTTAACAAGCTCGAAAAGGACTTTAAATCAAGCTCCCCTCTCCTCCTCGCTGCCTGTCTCTCCCCTTAGTGGGGAAACAGAGAGCTGTTTTGTATTCAACATGGAAATCTGTTGGGGAAACGCAGCCTTTGAAACTGAAAATTAAATGTGACAGTGTGAGAGTTACTCTTTGTCCTTGATTTTGTTTCCCCCCCCTCCTCCTCCTTCTCTCGCTGTTATTTTATTCTGTATCTGGCTCCTTTTGTCTCACCCTCCTTCACAATTTGCTTCTTCCTCTCTCGCGCTGTCTTTCTTCTCCAATTTCCCATTTCCTTTGGTTTCTTTTTGTTGTACTTCCCCCTCCTTATGCCTCGCACACAATGCCACACACTCATCTACTGCTCTGTAATACCCATCTTCCTCATTGCCCGTCCACGTCTTTCCATTTAATTGCTGTTTTACATTCTTATTCTCTCTCGCACACGCGTTTTGATGTCATTTCTAAATTCTTTCTTGCTCTAAATTCCCCATTTTTACATAAATTTAGTTTTGAATTTACATACACTCTTAACAAGCTTGAGCAAACTTCAGTGACTTACAGTCATGTCACAAAGTAAATACGTCTCATGGAAAGTGTAGACTTTTGCAGCATATTTGAACATACAAGCATGTGATCCTCCTAGAAACAGTGCATATTGATAAAGGTGACATACTCAAACAAATGACACCTAAAAGTTCTGGGGCTTGCTGTCCTCTTAGGTATTGAAATGTGCGTTGCCGTCACACCAAGCTCTCTAAGAACTTCAGAATAAAAGGTTGTGGATGTTCATGAGTCTGGCAAAGGATTTAAAATAAATAATGTTGATGATAAATAATTTCACTGAAGGTATACCTTTTTACAAGTGGCATTGCCAACCCTAGAAAGTTCAGCTTAAGAGCAGACCATTTGGTGCAAAAAGAAAGTCTCTAAGAATCACAAACTTTTATCACAAGATTAATAGGTAGCTTTTGCAACTGTTTGTGTCAAAGTTCGACATTTATAATCAAGAGATTACTCAAATTTGACCTGCATTGAAGGCTTGTCAGGAAAACCTTTTTGCTGTCCAAAAATACACATTAGAACCAAACTACAGTTTGTCAGTAAACAGACATGCAGGCAAACAACAGGTCTAGGAGAAACAGGACCAATGTACTCTGGACAGATGTATCAGAGATAACGTGTTGGGCCACGTTAACAGTAGACATGTTTGATATAGACCAAAGGCAACTTTTCGGGAGAGAAACTTCATACCAGCTTTGAAGCACGATGGTAGAAATGTTATGGTCTGGAGTTGCTTCGCTGCCTCAGGGACTAGACGGCTTGCAGTCATTGATTCAACTACGAATTCTGCTTCATATCAAAGAGCGCTTGAGGCCATCTGTCTAAGGGTTGAAGTTGAAGAAGAAGAAGTTGACCTTTCATGACGATAATGATCCTAAGCTCGGGGGGATTTGAAATGGGCCCTATATGCATACAGGTAACACAAACATCTTGAAACTGATGGAAATTTGCATGAAAATCAGTTCCTAAAATCAGTTATTTCTGTGAAAGAGGAAAAATATTACATTATGATAATACGTATATGCTCATTTCCATGGGATGTACTTATTTTTCCATACAACTGTACATATATGCTGGCACCTTTCATACAACCCTCACCAAATCCCCATTTTAACTCAGCTGACCACCACTTCAGTTACTATCCTTTTCTGGAGGGAAATTGCACTTGTTTAACTATTGAAAATAATTTGTTGCATCCCAACAAAACACACCAAGATGACACTTTTTGTATACTTGGACTCATGTATGACAAATGCATATCTTTCTAGTGTTAGTAGACCACTTGCTGTATACTTAACCCTTTCATCTCTCTTATTCTTCACGTCACTACTACCACACTCAGCAATGAGCAACCTGACCTTCCAAATCACACCGGACTCTAACAAGGACAGCGAGACCATCCAAATGGGTCGAGACCTCAAGCTGTCATGCCACGTTGATGCCACCCCACAGGAGAAAGTCAACTACACCTGGTACAAGAATGGAGTGCCGGTCTACAACTCAGACAGCCTGATCTTACTGCGCAGCGACCCGGACATGGCGCCCGGCACCAGTAGCTTGGAGATTGTCGACATGAAGTTCAGAGACTTGGCTACCTACAGCTGTGTGGCCAACTTCCCAGGAAGCAGGGTGCCAGAGCTTCGTGTGGATGTCAACATCTCTCAGAACAGTGGTGAGGTTTTCTTTTGCTTTTTTATATCACAATTCTGTCAGATTAAGACTAATTATCACGTTTTTCTGTCAGTTGTAATAATAGCTAACCCACACTACCATAGATGGAACAATGCCTAGTTCTGTCTTCTGATTATAAGCAATGAGCCACTTAGGCATATATACATGCACATTTTTAAAGGTAGTATGAGTAAGACAGGGTAAAAAAACAACAACTTGATTTTCTTCACAGGGGCTCTAAGAACTTCTAATAATCTCAACCTTCATTGATTAATTGCTTCGTCTTTCATCTCTGTGGTGTCTTTCACATAAAACTTCCCCATTAACTTACTCTTTTGTTTTCATACAGTAAATATATGCTTATTGTATGCACATATTACATACAATATAGGGTTGCAACTTAAAAAAAATCATAATGAATGAGAATTAAGAGATAGTTTATTCATATTCATTTGAATGCAAATTCAAATTCAGCCTACCCTAATATATGCCATAGAATTAACTGTGTATCTCTCATTCATGGTGTTTCCGCTGATTCACTTGAATGACTAATGTCAAGCTCTTGCCAACAGCCTTACCTTTATCCATGCTTAATTCCATCTACAGCGTTTAATTCAGAGTGGTTCCTCACATTATTTGACAGTTTGGTGTCTTAATTACTTGACTTTGTAGATTTGTTTCCCCCGTTTTGTTCCTAGTTTGCAAACAACAACACTGTGTAGCACAGCCTGCAAAGGGTCAGAAAGAGTGTGCGTCCTTGCATCATCATTGCAGAATGATTTTTTTCCCCTAAATCCTGATAGTTTTAACCTTAATAAATAATTCATAATATATTTTCCTCAGATGTGTTTCTCCTTTCTATGCCTTTGTATGCACCTTGTTGCTCTGCTGGTACAACACAGAGAAGGTGGCGTGGTGTCAATTATGCATTCTTGTGTGTGGTTAACTATAATGTTAGCACTTAATATCGAGCAGTAATCTGTTTTAATGTCCCCATGTTTCATTCAAACTGCTTGATTGTCCAATAAAATTAGCCTTGTAAATGTCAGTTAGTTTGATACCGTTTTATCCTCCATCTGTCTCTGTTATCCACATTTTCTATCTGTGCCATCTGAGATTTTAAAGTTATGTCCGCCTTCTGATTTGTTACATAACAACATATAACCCTCCTTTTCATGCTTTTGTACTTGCTGTGTGCACTTAAGCTTAGGTTCGTCTACCTACACTGTTTAGAAAAGGTGAAGTGATATCTCATAAACTTTTTTGCTTACATACGTATTTTTATTTCAGTGGTATTATTCTAAAATTGCGTACTTTTCTCTGTAGATATTTGCAACCTACAATATATTAGATTTGCCTCTGCCTTTCATTTTTGCAAAGTCACTGGTGTAATGAAAAATGTATGATGAAAGTAACGATTTGTTTGTTCGGATTATGTAGAAGTAAGAGAATAAAGTTGAAACCTTCCCTTTTTCCTCCCTCCAGTCTCTCCTCCAGTGCTGTCCGTTCCACCAGGAGGTCAGATTGTAAGTGCGCGAGAGGGAGGTAATGTGGAGTTGGTGTGCTTGGTAGCGGATGGAAAACCGCGTCCACCTATACTGTGGTCACGGACAGAGAAGGACCTTCTAATGCCATCAGGGAGGCCCATAGTGGAGACGCCTGATGGCCGCTTGAGGCTAAGGAACGTCAGCAGGGACATGATGGGGGCGTATCGGTGCCAAACCGCTCCATACAACGGACTGAACATCAAACGCAGAGAGGCACAGGTCCAACTCAATGTGCAGTGTAAGTGTGGATCAGATTATTTTCACCTACAGGAACTCATCTCACAACTTGCAGCAGCATCATGTAGATCAAGCAGAAGGCAGGCATCACACTTTGAGAGTACTTGTATCACATCTTGCAGCACGGTTTGGTGTCAATAAGTCTGATTTGGTTACGAAAATTATCATAGGAGTGTAATATACTAATACAAGGCAGAATAATATGAAACTTTAATGAACCCAAAGTAACAGTGGCAACACACAATAGTAATAATAGTAATGAGGTCAGTTTTTGAATACAGTTTCTTCTAATGGTACCTTTGCGAACACTTTCAAAAGTCATAAAAAGCCTTTCTTTGTTAGTATGGGTTGTTGAGTTTTCAGAGTTCCATTAAAACATTACTTTTCTTTTGTTCCAGTCTCAGTAATGGCATAATCTTCCCACTTTGCTCAAAACTATGCACCCTAAAGATGGATAAGAAATATATGGTAATGTAAAGTGGGGGGAGTGAAAGAAAATGAGGACATACCTCCATGGCTGAAAGGCTGTTTTCTCTAAACTTACCCCTTTACCTTTTTGAGCACTCCACTGGGGTCTGTCATTATAAAACTCCCGGAGGATGGGCTTTGAGAAAGGAAAAGGATCTGTCTTGCCAAAGTAATGCATAATTTCAATACCGTTTTCCCTTCCCATGAGGTTACCTACTTTTACTTACTTCTGCAGTGCTTGAAACGTGGCAGCGCTCACCAGTGCTGAGGAATGGCACCTCTGACTATTGCACAGCTACCTGCATATATTTAAAAGTGAGCAAGCTTTTCAACAAAACTATCAACTATTGCAAACATAATAAACCTCCTCATTCATCCCGTCAACTGAATGTCACCCAAAGCTGTCGCGCATGCAGTGCTAGTTTCTAGTTCTTTTTATTCTATTCTCAGAAGAAGTCAATGACTTGGTAGATATTTCTTCTTTTTTCACAGCTGGTAGAGCCTTAAAATAGGACAAAATGTGCTCCATTTGTATTCGACAAAATCTGCAAACCATGTAAAATACACTATATTGCCAAAAGTATTGGCCCGCCTGCCTTTACACCCACATGACCTTTAATGACATCCCATTCTTAATCTGTAGAGTTTAATATGGAGTTGGCCCACCCTTTGCAGCTATAACAGCCTCAACTCTTTTGGGAAGGCTTTCCACAAGGTTTAGGAGTGTGTTTATGGGAATCTTTGACCATTCTTCCAGAAATGCATTTGTGAGGTCAGGCACTGATGTTGGACCAGAAGGCCTGGCTCTCAGTCTCCGCTCTAATTCATCCCAAAGGTGTTCTATTGGGTTGAGGTCAGGACTCTGTGCAGGCCAGTCAAGTTCCTCCACACCAAACTGGCTCATCCATGTCTTTATTGACCTTGCTTTGTGCACTGGTGCGCAGTCATGTTAGAACAGGAAGGGGCCATCCCCAAACTGTTCCCACATAGCTGGGAGCATGAAATTGTCCCAATACGTTTGGCAATATAGTGTATGTATTATCCATTATTGTGTTAAAAAATTATCTAAATAACCATGAAAGTTCCTTAGCTGAATGAATAATTATTTCTTGTGTCACCAAGTTTTCTTAAATGTTATGTTTAGATATGCAGATTAGATATTATGTCATTAAATATGCACCAATTTACATAAGCTTTCAATAGACAAAGTGTAGTAAAAATAATAATTTGAATCTTTCTTCCTAGTAGACTAACAGAAGACATATAATGAAGGAAAAATCACAAAATTGACCAGCACAGGAAAAGAACATGTTTTTGCCTGCAGTGTCTCGCCTTAATTGGCTGTAAACCCCATTTAGCCAACCAACCTGATGTTCAAGGTCTCGACAGCGCTGGCTCAGGTCCTCTTTCTCTTCCGCCTCTTCACTAAGAAAATAATACTTCCTGGACTGCAAATACAGAATGTGTAAACAGAGGACATGTCACACTAATCACAGTAGCGGGGAGTAAGCACTAATGAAACCAGTTAAGACCGATGGAACAGATCTGCTGAGTGCAGAGCAAGTATACAGAGCAAAAAGAATCTGTTGCATGTTTCACCTGGTAGTCAAAGTCCCCATAGGTCTCTGGGCTTCCTAGTTCTGATGAAGGTTCCTTTGATAAAAGCTTAAACAAAGCAAGAAAGACAGTCAATGAATGCAGCAAGCTCAAATTACATCAAAAAAGAAAAAGGAGCCTGTTGCCAAAGCAGGGTTTATTTGATTTTCTGGATAACTTTGTTTGCTAAAACCTGAAAGATGTTCTGTGTTTTGGCGTTCCTATTGGTGCCTATTAAAGAATAAACATATTCTTGAAATAGCACAGAGTAGGTTTCTGGGATACCATTCAGAGTCTTCTGTTTATCCAGACTTTGATTGTGAATTAACTGTGACTAAGAGCTGGATTAATGCAAAGTAGAGAGGATAAGCAAAGAGGCTCACTCACCTCCTGAATGGCTGTCATCACAACATGCTGGACAGATTCCTCAAGTGTCATTATCTGCTGGATTTGCTCTGTGTTTAGGAAAAGACAACAAAGCCCGGTGAAGGTGCAGCCAAATAGAGATTAACACAAATACCACTGAGCAGCACCATGTTTATTTTCAGAGAACCAGTCCTCATCGAGCTAATATCTCAATAACCCGACGAGTTTTGCAATATTTTCTATAAAATGGCCTTTAGTATGGGAAAAACAGCATGTGGTCAATTTATCAACTTGTGATGCTCAGGCCATGGCTGAAACAAGAATCATGTGATTTCACTTTCAGTTAATCCTGTGTGTTATTTTTACAGCTGGCTGCCTCTGCTTTATTTTTCCTCCTTTGACACTAGGCAGCTTACCTTGTTTCTTCTCACAGCTGACAGCACAACCCAGTACGAGCTGTACCAGCTTGCCCAATTCAGTGACATCTCCCATCTCTCCAATAAGGTTCACATCTGGCAAATGCTCATCAGACACTTGGTGACCGAGTACCTTTTGATGGGAGAGCAAGGTGAGAAATGAGGCTTGAGCCTTAAACAAAATAGTGTATCAGAAGTGGCAAATAAGAAAATCTTCTTACATCATGATAATACTCCAGCATGCTTTTAAGAATCTTTTTCAAGTTGCTGACCTGAAAGAATGAAACAAATCAAGAGTTACTATCTTGATCCACATTTTAATCAAGGATAATCAAGCCAAGACATTTTGGTCAGTCTAGGTAGCTATAGGGTATTCTGTCATATCCTGCTGTTTCACAAATTACCTTGAGGCGCCAGTTGGCCCCGCTCTCCTCCTTGATCCTGCCTAGCCATGTCTCATTAAACCAAGAGGGGTCTCTGTTAATGAGAGCACAAGACAACAGTGGAGACGACACAGACGACATATCTCTGGACATCAAGATTTACCAGAGGCCACAGGGCAACAAGGCGCTGTGCCTCTGTTACTCGAAGCACAGTGACATTTGAGTAAAACTGTTCATTAAAGTTACATGACGTGGGAATAATGATTAAGTAACAGTTAAAATGACCTTAAAATTCAAGAAAGAACAAACTGTTGTTTTACAAAAAAACAAAAAACCTTTTGAGATATTTGTGTTATTTATCAGTGGGTATAGACACAAAGGACAGAGATACCCAATCGCATGCTACAAAGACCATTAGACCTGGATCTGAACCTGATTGCTTTACTCAAAAATCACAGAGAGTAAGCAAATACACTCACAGACTCCACACCGTATTATTTAACTGGTTAAAATTTTGCATAGATAAAGGACTTGTGCAATCCTAAAGTCCATTTAGAGCACATTTAGAGAGATAAGCAAATCTCAGTGAGTAGGTTCCTCTTTAAGCCACTTCCTGAGCTCATGTTGTGCTCTTAGAATACCGAAACAATGAAACGACTATAACTACTTCTGCTTACATTCTGTGCAGTACATGTGCAATGGCCACTCCACTTGTTAGGTCGTACTTGCTGCTGCATGATGGCACCTGGAATGTCTGCAACTGAGAATGAAGACATTAAGGATTAGAAACCTTAAACAAACTGTACACATTTGATGTATACCCACATTTACTGAACCAGAAAATTATTGATTATTGCCACGTGTGTTTAATTAATGTTTTTAAAAAGCTTCCGTATAAATAGAATTAATATTTTCTTGTGCAATAGTCGCATCACAGGAAGTGCAATGTGAGTAAGACAATTAAACTCGTAGTTTCGGCTGCCGTTTAGCTCACTGAGTTAAGGCGATACCACATGGGCTCAGTCCCTTAGCAGCGGTCATGAGTTCGAGTCTGGCTCAAGACCATTTGCTGCATGTCACTCTCCTCTCTACCCCCACTTTCACTCTGTCTCTCTAACAATAAAAATGGAAAAACTCTCCCCCAAAAAATACATTAAAAAAAAAACACAACAAAAAAAACCTCGTAGTTTCAATCGTAGCATCTGGACTTGGTTGAGTTAGCTCGAAGACGTTTCACCTCTCATCCAAGAGGCTTCATCAGTTCTAAACTGACTGGTTGTGAGTTCCAGATTTTATACTCTTAAGGAGCCATTAACACTATTGAAACTCCAGTCTGCTGGGTGAGTGTTGCCCCTTCCTCATTATGGGAGTCGTTAGGTCATTCCCTCTCACAGTGGGGTTCGTTAGGTCCCTTTGTGGCCAGGTGAGAACGGCACCATTCTCCTTTGTGGCCAGGTGAGAAATCTGGAACTCCCAACCAGTCAGTTTCGAACTGATGAAGCCTCTTGGATGAGAGGTGAAACGTCTTCGAGCTAACTCAACCAAGTCCAGATGCTACGATTGAAACTACGAGGATGTCTGCAGCATCTTGCAACTGTTGCATGCCACTACATGATGCAACTTGACAAATTTGTTTTTATCATTTAAATCGGCACCACAAAGCTCTGCATGATGAGTGCAAAGCCAGGTCTGAATGTCATCCAGATAAAAACCTTTTGGATGCTTTTGCCCGTGTTACACCGTATGCAACCTTTTTTCAGCCTTTTTAAAATAATGTTTTATTTTCTATCCAGATGCACTCCCCTAGAATGATTAATTCTTTCCAGATTGAGTTATTCACGTCATCTGATGCAAATTCGTGTATCTGTTCACATCGGAAAACCAAAATATCGCAATGTCAGTTCTCTCTAAAATCATGCAGCTTTGTGCTTGCAGGACAATAACATTCCTGTGGTCTTTAAACTACAAGGTAATATTCAAGTAAAACATGTAAATAGTGGGGCTTTTGTCTAAATCTAGTCAGCTTTTCTTAACATAACTTGAATAACAGATAGTAAACAATTATGGGGGTTTAAAGCCCTACTTAGCATGCTATTAATAACAGCTGCTGTCTTAGAATAGCTCTACACTTCTGTGTGGAAAGGTGCCAAAAAGGTGGATTTGCCCTGAGCTTGGAAAGAAAGTTACTAAGTTGGACAGCCTAACACTCATGTTTAAGTCTCTCAGCTTACTCTGAGCTATTTGTGATTGTCCGGCAGTCAACTTTGCTGACACTGCAGCCAGTTTGTACAGCAAGGTAGAGCAGACCACCAGGAGCAAACTTCCAAAGTGTTTATCTAGCTAGTTAGCTAGGCTGGCTAGCGATAGTTAGCTTACAACCAAACAACTTTCAAACCCGTCAACTGCTCATACGTTAACTTAGTCACACGACAAAGCGGGTGTTTAGCAACTACGTGGGCCAGTAGCTTCTGAAATTAACGTTGTAGCTCCTCTTAATTTGCTAACACCTGCTGTCACCTGTTAGCCGGCGGTTAGCCTGGCTCGGCTAACATCAAACTTACCCAGGTTAACAGTGAATCACACAGCTCTGCTTTGTCCAGACTCATGGTGCTGCGCTCAGTGAAACCCGCAGCAGCTCACACAGAAGCGGTGGGTCCTGCTCTCAAGTTCTGCCCCGAAGTTTCTCACTCAGTCCCGACACTTTCCACGTCAGTCATTATGCAGCCACGGCCTCCTGCTGCTCCTACCCACTTCGCGTTTCAGCTCCTGTTATCCCAGTGAGCTTCCGTATTAAGAGCGTTCCCATGGAGACGGATTATGTTTCGGGTCAGCGTGTCTGGTCGTAAAATAATAATAATATGTATGATGGTGACAACCCACTTTTTTAAGCTCTCATAATGATGTTGGCTTAAATACTGGTGGGCTTTAATTTATTTACTCTTAATTCAACCAGGAAAATGTTTTAGTAGCGTTCAGGTCGAAGTAAGAAAATAAACACACATAAAATCCCACAGAATCTTGAGCTTGATTATAAAAATGAAGAATTATTTAATTAATTATTATTTATTATAAATATGTCTAAACACAACCAAAAACAACCTAGATAGCAACAACACATGAGCCATCTAAAACCATAAAAATCACTGCAGTAAACAGCACAAGTGTCACACCTCTGTGCAATAATACTTGATGAAATGATTCACAATCATATCGCCTAACAGTAATTACTTCTAAATGAAACAGTAGGGTATTTGCATCTATATAAATTTATAAACTACACCATATTGCAACAAGTATTGGCCCACCCCTCCAAATAATTGAATTCAGGTGTTCCAATCACTTCCATGGCCACAGGTTTATAAAATCAAGCACCTGCACCACATGCAGACTGCTTCTACCTGTGCAATAAGTCCATTCCTGAAATTTCCTCGATACTAAATATTCCACGGTTAACTGTTAGTGGTATTATAACAAAGTGGAAGTAATTGGGAACAACAGTAACTCAGCCACCAAGTGGTAGGCCACGTAAAATCATAGAGCGGGGTCAGTGGATGCTGAGGAGCACAGTGCGCAGAAATCTCCAACTTTCTGCAGAGTCAATAGCAACAGACCTCCAGACTTGGTGTGTCCTTCAGATTAGCTCAAGAACAGTGAGTAGAGAGCCAGCCTTACAGTTGGTGTGGAGGAACTTGACTGGCCTGCACAGAGTCCTGACCTCAACCTGATAGAACACCTTTGGGATGAATTAGAGCGGAGACTGAGAGCCAGGCCTTCTGGTCCAACATCAGTGCCTGACCTCACAAATGTGTGTCAAAGATTCCCATAAACACACTCCTAAACCTTGTGGAAAGCCTTCCTAGGAGAGCTGCAAAGGGTGGACTAACTCCATACGTATTAAACCTACGGATTAAGAATGGGATGTCATTAAAGTTCATGTGCGTGTAAAGGCAGAGGGGCCAATACTTTTGGCAATATGGTGTATATCATCAACCTTAAGCTGCCAAGACTGCAAAGACAGATGACAGCTGATTCCACTCTACAGAATGCAATTGTTAAGTTTAAGGTGCAATATTATGACGAAGTAGTATGTCTCAGTCGTATGATACTGCATGAAACAGTATGTACAGTGTAAGGGCAACTGTAGTAGGTACTTCAAGTAAAATGACAAAGTATGTGATTTGGAACGCAGCCTGAAGACGCTACATTATTTTAGGTGTACTTCTACTGCTACCAGAAGATCAAATATGACAGAAGTTTGAGGGATATATTCATGAGTTATCACAGCAGTAATGGTTTTATTCTGTCTGGATGAGTGCAAGATAAACAGGAGAACTGATATAACAATTAAATATACTGAGAGTGTGTACATATATCTGTTTGGCTAATATAATTTGTTGCTGGATGACATCTGACATCACAATTATAGATACAGGAATAAGACAGACTGAGCTGCTGTAATGAATGTTAATCAAAGTCAGTGCTGGGTTCACTGTTCTCTGTGTGTTCACAAGACAACTGAGGCAAAAGGTATCGTTCAGCTTCATTAAACGCTTCTGCAACTCGTCCTCTAAATGCTTCACTTTCACCTATGCATGGCGTCATCTTCTTCTGGTTTCCTAGAAACCAATACCAACCAAAAATACAGCTCCTACATTTCTTATTGTAACGCTGTTTCTCATTTTTTAAGCCACTCTCCTTAATGGAGCTTTGTTAACCCTCTGAACCCAGTTTAGCTTCTGTCACATTTTTACTCACCGTGGGCTCATTTTTCACTGCAATATAAATCTGTGCACTTCTATAGAAACAGTACAACCATACCTAGAATGGCAAGGAATTCAATATAACAAGGTAGAATGTCATAAATCATAAAAATAAATAAATAAATAAAACAAAAATTCTTTGATTATTAGTTTTTCTGGTTACAACAATATTTTTTTCTGGTAGTTATTAAATGAATGAAGTCATTTTCATGAAATATCACAATCGTAAGTTCCTTCACAGAACGATACTGTATGTCACAGATGAGTAGTTCAAAGACTGCCAGAAAGTTGAAAATCCGACAGTTCTTTTCTGTTTTTACAGTCACTGACTGATATATGGTGATTTAAAAAAAAAAAGAGACATCATGCGTTTCAATCCTGCTGGCAGGTTTTAGGGTACAGAGGTTCAAACAGCGTTAGTAAGGTTACTTCTTCTATGCAGTATTTTAAAACAGTTTCCTGCTAAAAATCTACACAATACAGTTAACTAAATGGGCTCAGGTGGTAGAGTGGGTTTTCCACTGATTGCAAGGTTGGCCGTTCGATCCCCACCCCCTCCGCATCCCGAAATGTCCTTGGGCAAAACACTGAACCAGAAGTTGCTCCCAATGGCAGGCAGGCACCTTGCATGCAAGTCTGTCGCCACTGGCGTGTGAATTTGTGTGTGAATGGGTGAATGGAAAACACTGTAAAGCGCTTTGAGTACCACTAAGGTAGAAAGGTGCTATATAAGTGCAGAAAATGTACCATTTAAACCTATCTAACCACAAATTGCATTGTTAACACTCAGCAGAAACTGGATGGTTCATCTAAAGACTGTATATAAAAATAGATGTAGCAGGTGATGACATCACCCACTGGTTTGTATTGGAGCCTAAAATAGCTCCATGGTGGATGCCATCTTTTCTGGTTGGACTTTCTAAATATTGGAATGGGGTGGAGCAGGAAAAGAGGCACCTGAAACCTCTTCAAACCTCAGCATCCTGAGTATAGCAGGAGCACTGGGAGCAGTGTTATCACTGGACAGGAAGACTACTTTGAAGGTGATGGTGGCCAAATTCAAATAAGGTACAGTGTTTGCTTTTTAAGGTAGGTAGGTAGGTAGGTAGGTAGGTAGGTAGGTACTTTATTGATCCCGAGGGAAATTTAAGCAACCAGCAGCATATTAAACATGAAAAAGATGCAGAAAATGCATCTTTATCTTGCAGAAAATGCAAGAGCACAAGATAAAACCAACAATAATAACAATAAAAATAAAAAACAGTACAAATTAAAACAGTGCAAAATTAGTGATGTGCAAAAAGAGTATTTGCTATTTGTC
>OMNN01025694.1:0-10979 GCA_900302755.1 Chromis chromis
CATTTAAAACCAATTTAAAACTGTAATAAACCCTAAAAGACCGTCTGTTTTTAAATAAAGGTACTACAAGTAATTAATAGGACTCAAACTGCAAATAGGTAAGATTTTAGAAATTACACTAAAATCATTCATTTTAACAGCAAAATCAAATTGTGTTTATTTGAAAAAATTAAAAATGAATAGCAACCTTCCTTTATATTTTATATATTCTTTACTAACCATAGACAATCACACATATGAAGATTTTCACTCCATAATATATAATGTTTGCAATCCAGTGCCTGGAAACAGTCAGTGTTGTTTTCTTTCCTTTTGTTGTTGATGTAAAAAGATTTTTCTAATAAAATTTCAGTGAAAAAAAACAAACAAAAACAAACAAAACAACAGCCAGTAATACTATAATAGTATTACATAACCCAGCATTGTTCTGTGTGAGTAGGCAGGCTTTGTCCGATTTCAAAAGGGGTTCTATTTGTGGGATTTTAGCACTTTTGAAGGCCTTAAAGACCCATGTCAATCAGGCTTTTTTTGCCATCAAATGTGATATTTTTAGAAAAGAATACCAGTCCTGGCACCTTGTGACTGGACTCCCCATCCAGGCTGGCGGTGGTGACATAGCAGGTCCCGTCATGGCGGCTGGAGGAGAGAAGGATGAGGTCACAGGGGAAAGTCTCGTCCTCCCTCACCACGACGATGTCCCCCACCTGATAAAAGAGGACAGACGCACCCCACAGCGGCTTTAATATCAATAATAAATGAGAAGTCTTCTTTCTTTAATTCATATAAACACAGAGGGTGAAAGACAAACACGCAGACCTGAGGGTAATCATCTGCTCATCCTTTACCATTCCTTTTTTTTCCAAAGGATTGAGAAGTTGCGTAACGGATTATGCGAGCAGAGCAGCTTAAACTCTGATAAATCCCATCTCCACGGTGACCATAAACATGACACACGCTCTCTGATTTTGCATGATTAATGTATTCATCATTATTCCTGCTCCCGATTCACACAGTAATCCTCTCTGTTTGATCTGCGGCGGTGAGAAACCTTGGTGCAAGAAACACCGGAAGAAGGAGAGGACAGGGACAGCGACAGACAAAGCAAGACAGAAAAAGACAGACTAAGAGTATTTTTATGCATGTGGATTCAAAATGTCTTTCTCATCCAATGAAATTTGGAGTAAACTACTGCATCCTTTAAGGTTTGGCAGATTTACTGAACCTATATTCCAAGAGTTGACCCTCAACATCCCACACAATCTCTGCACTCTGGACAAGAAGAGCAGACGCAGCAGAAATGAGATGTACCGGCACCCATTACATACCTGCCAACACAATGGGGAAACAAGACTGAAATACAGCATACCGTATCTATAGATCTACACAGGAGGCGATGAGCCAGACACTCAAATTATGCACTGTTTTCATTCACGCTCGGGTGATATAGGTGAGATTTCTGCTGAGCAGCGTGCCAGCTAAGCGATGCTGCTTGGTGTTTTTTTTTCACAGAAATCTTGACATTCAACCCGACATCTGCTACCAGGACTGTAAATAAGACAAAATAAAACAAGTGAGTGTCTCATTTCCTCTACTACTATATTGCCTACTGTATCATCGTGAAAATTAACACTGTTGGAGTTGTTTATTTTTACAGTAGAATCCTTTATATAAACCTATACTACAGTATGTTTGTGTTTTGGATTTTTATATGTTTCTTTAGGAAATTGATGAAATGAAAATAGGAGTCATTTCGTGCCAACTCACCATAGGGCCTTCCAGTTGAGGTCATGGATTTTCTTGAAATAAATCTGGCAAAAACTTCTACCTAAACCATGGAACCTTGCAAAATTCCACAGCTCTACTCCAAATACTTTTTGAGATTGAATTTTTGAAAATTGGCCCTCGGTGTTAAATTTTAGCCTCACCAATTGCTTATTTGGCGATTTGGCTGAATTTTTTACTGAATATCCCAGAAAAATTGAGAAAAAGTTGGAACTTGCAATCATGTCAATAGCTTATGCTGATTTGAGGCTTTAAATTTAAAAGAATCTCTGAAGTTATAAAATTTAACACAGAGAGCCTATTTTCAAAAATTCATAACTTAAAAAGCATTTGGAGTAAAACTGTAGGATTTTGCAAGGTTCCACGGTTTAGGTTGACTGGGGACTGGGAAAAGTTCTGAAATCTGGGTGAATTGGCATGGCCCATAGACTGCAGAGTATAAATCCTTCAAGGATGTCTGTGTAAATACTCAGTCATTGTTATTTTTCAGTAGAAGGCAACTGGACTTCTCTGAGTGATGGTGAGTCCCAGATATACACTGATCAGACATAACATTATGACCACCTGCCTAATATTGTGTTGGTCCCCCTTATGTGGTCGAAAATGCTCTGAACCATTGGGCATGGAAAAGAGGACCTCTCAGGATGTCCTATGGGGTCTGGCACCAGGACGTTGGCAGTGGATCTTTGGGTACTCTGGCTTGTGCAGTGGGGCCTCTGTCAATCAAACTTGTTCCACTGCATCTTGCTGATGCTTGATCAGAATGGGGTCTAGGAAGTTTGGAGGCCAAATCAACATCTTGGGTGACTGTCATTATCCTCAAGATGTTCCTGATTGTTTGAGGTTTTTGCCATGTGGTGGGGTGCATATTCCTGCAGGGGTAGGCCAGTGATATGTGGGATTGCCATTTGCATGAGAGAGTGTGCTTTTTCTGGGACAATGTTTATTTGGGTGTCTAAGTTTCATCAACACGGATGCCAAAATCCAAGGTTTTCCAGCAGAACACCACATAGTACCAATATGATCAATGTTATTCACTTCACCTGTCAGTGGTCATAATGTTGTAGCTGATCGATGTACGTTTATCATCTTTTTTGTGAAAATAATACGTTCTGCCATATGGACTCAGCCATATTTATAACAGGCTGCAAGTTGATTGAAGTAGCCTTTGATAAGTAGTTCAAATCAATTTGAGTGTCATTGAACGCTCCTTCAATGGAAGGAAATCTGACGTTTTGTACACTTTGCAAGTCACAACTTTTTGCTTTTTAATGTTTCTAAATTCTCATTCCAAGTTTACATGAAATAAGATGGATTTTTATTGTGGTCTCAGACTGAAACCAGAACCAGAACATGTATATCAGTCACACTCAGCAGAGTTAAATCGTTGGCCCATCTTGGTTAAATTCCTTAACTTGGAAAATCTTGGAAAAAATGTGTTTTACCAGTGAGAAGAAATCACATTTTGAGAGAACTTATTTACCCAGACTGCAGCACTGACCTGAAGAAGAGGTGTGTTTTATTTATTTATTTAACAGAAATGTTCTCAGTTTTTGCAGTAATTCCTTGAAGAAATGGCTTAAATTGGTGTATCACTATAGTTTGTTGAGCTACTTTTCTTTCTTTTCTATTTTAGTTTTTGCAGACTGGATTTACAAAGGTATATTGTGATCTCTGTCATAGAGAAGTGTGTTATGTGACTCTGGACATTTTGTCATAGTCCATAATGGCCGATGGGCCAAACACAGTCAAAGGCTGTCACACTGGCTGAACTGAGGCAGGTGCCCCCCACTGACTGGCTGACTGCCAGTGGCCCAAATACTCATCAATGGCTGTGTCTGTCTGAGTGATAACACACATTTCTGCTGATAATACCTACACCTGTCCGGTAGTTCATTGCACGTAAGGCTCAGACTTTATGTGCGTTTTGAGACGTTGTGATTCAATTATTTCATTTACCACATTTTTTAATTGAACCTGTTTTGCACAACAGGTGCAGCATCATTGCCAAACTCACATTTTAATGTATTCTAAATTGTCGACCATTAATCTGACTTGTGATGCCGTAGTTAAGATCCCTCCCAAATCAAACAATTTAGAGATTATTATTTTGTTAGAATTTATAGTTTTCATCATTATTAGAAAGTATGTTTCATTGCATGCTGTGATATATGTAAATAAAGTAGGGATCAATGGGATCAAATCTATAGGAGAAACATGTAAAGAAATGGGTCGCAGTAACTGAATGTGTTTTTGTTTTTTGTTTTTTTATATATGAGAATAAAAGTATAACAATCAGTAATGTATGCAGGTCCCCACCTTCATCACCGGTCAAGTCCTCTAGCTGCTGAAATCAGTAATTCCAGGATTATTGAGTTATTATTTTAGGTTACTTACAAAATATTATTTCTTCCTGCATCAATAAAATTATCTGTTCTAATCTAAACCTTACACAGCTAATTAATGGACCCAGTAGTGTCACCTTCACTTCTCTTCCTCTTCACCTTCCACTTCTCTTTAATTGACTTGTCACAGATCCAAATATAATTTTAAAAGCTGGTGTTTGGTCAGGCTGCTTCGGCGACCATTCAGTAGCATACACTGAGTGGACGGTAAGGATAACCAAATCACTCCAATGATGAATTCAATTGAAAAACTATTAGAAAAATAGAATGAAGAAGGAAACATTAAAAGTTGAATAATGCCATGCAACAATGGTCCTGAAATAGACTTGTAGCTATAGTACATCACACTAACATTCCTCTGTTGTTATTACTCTGGTATTACTACTGAGCCAGACTGATACAGGCTCTATGTGCAGTTAAGTCCAGTATAGACCAAATATAACCGGGATATAGACCTGTGCACAAGCCTCATTCCATTTTGAAACAGTAGATCTCGTGTATTCTGCACAATACTGAGTACAGACACAACTTCATATATTTTCAGTTTTCAGTCCCAGTAGCTGCTGCATCAAAGAACTCAATTTACATTCACTCAGGTAATTTGCTCTCCATATTTATTTGCTATCCACTTTATTTATGATTTGTTGTACCAATTAAATTGACTTTTCTTCCGGTCTAAAAGGTAACAGTATTTGCTCAGCTGTGCTTTGGAATTAACATCTAGGCTCATGCACCAGATTGCGTGCCAGCATCTTTTCTAACGGGCCATGCCTGCAGTGGTGTATTTGAAAGCGCAGGCATGGAGCAGCATCATCTGCTGGGAAAATCCAGATCAAATAACAGATTTAGATCTGCCAAAGTCATTAATTTCACATGCTGGCAGCGGAAGTCCTTGTGGCTACTGAATGAGAAATGTTTTCAATCAAAGATTTAAATTCTTATTCAGTCATCACAACTGCCATTTTGGAAGCAGATTTCAGGAACCACAACAAAGAGTCATGGATTTTGATGTACAACAATGAACGAACAGAAAATAAATATTACTTACGAATACAAAAATTTCAGGAGTTGGCAGTTTTGGTTGGCAGAATGATATTTGTTCCTTAGGTATTATTAATTTATCTTAAATCGGAAAACCCATTCTGAATATGTCCCTCTTTATTGTAAATAAAGAAGAATAAAGTGAGTTTTAGCACCGCGTCCTGCTTTTTACTTTGCCTCGACTGCTGTTCAGTTCAGCTAATCCTGTGGTGAATGTCATCAAAGATATAAATGTGCAACAGTCACCCAAATATCCAAACAAGTATTTCAAGCTATAGACTAACTGGTAAGACTTTAGGGAATAAGAGGGATATATGAGGGATCATCGACGTAGAGGCTGACATTTTACCACCTCTGCAGATAGGAGTTATGTGTCTACTTGTGTGAAGTACTTATGTTCTTCTATACCTGTGCTGACATTTTCATGGAGGCAATTTAATATAGTGTTGTTTTTTCTGTCTGGTTCAGAGTTCTTATATGTATTTTGAGCCCAACATTCATTTCACACATTTTACCATCTAAATAATGTTAAATTAAGTTATTACACATTACCAGTGAAGCAGAAAACCAAATTAAATTATCACAAAGAGGTGAAACTGATGCATAGTTTTGGTCTGTTAAATCCACCGTTAAATTTGGCAGCAGAAGCCAGAAGTCCGGAGATGCATCCTTAAGACCATTGGGTTCAATCCCTGAACTGGCAGGATAAAAATCTGGATGGAAAAGTAAAAAAAAGCAGACCCTACCTCTGACTTATCGACACCACTTTGGAGCCCTTGAGCAAGGCCTCTAACCCAAACTGCTCCAGCGAATCTGCTCAGTGGCCAGCAGGTCATACTGGTTGTACTGGACAGTTTCCCAGTGTGGATTTGCTTAACTATTTAAATGTAATCAGGGTGTTCCTGGAAAACAAAGGTTGCCTTGAATAAGTAAAGGAAAAAAAAATGAGCACACTAAACAGCGAACATTCAACAAGACCTGTTGACACACCATGTGGGCAAAGATCTAGCGAGCAATTGCAAAGTTTGATAGCAGCGAGTTTATGGGGTCAAGCCAACAGAGTAGCCCTGCCTGTAGGTTGATGCAGTAGACTGGCTTTGACTGTGTTCATGCATCACCAAGAGCCCAGTCTGAAGGTGTTATTTCATATTGGTGTTATGTACAGCAGGGGCTGCACAGTGGCTCAGTTGTTAGCACCATTGCCTCACAGCTAGAAGATCCCCGGTTTGCGTTCTGGCCAGGGTCTGGAATCTTTCTGTAGGAGTTTGCATGTTCTCCCTGTGCAGCGTGGGTTTTCACCAGGTTCTCCAGCTTTCTCCCACAGTCCATAAACATGCTGAGGTTAATTGATGATGCTTGGTTGTCTGTCTCTATAGACTGGCATCCTGTCCAGGATGTCCATTGCCTTCGCCCTGAGTCAGCTGGGCAACTATGGTGACCCTACAGAGGATTAAAAGGTGTATAGATAATGGATGGATGGATGTTACATACAGCAATTACATGCGTCTGTTTACTACTGCACATGGTCTCAAAAAGCATGCACTTTGTGAGCCCCTGCTTAAGTACACTGTTTGTCCTAATTATTACATTGTTGTACAATAAAGATTGTTCTTTCAATATAATGGTCTGCTTGAGCTTTTTATACCTCAGCAGCTCAACTGCGCTTCTTCTACCTGCTTCTATGTTGTTGTGCTGCAATTGGAAAGCACATCAACAAAATCCCGGGGAAAAAAAGGAAAAATTTCCTACAAAATCACAGTGTAAAGTAGATCCAGCAATTACCATTTCTGTGAGAGAGGATCCGACATAGTCAAGATTCAAGCAAAACATATTTATGGACTTCAGTTCTAGAAATAAGTGGCACGAAAAAAGGAGATACTGTGTGCATTTTCTAATACATAGCGCACAAAGTTATGTGACTCTTTTATTCTCTACTTTTAAGCTAATTTATGTTCCATTCCATTCAAAGAATTGAAGGATTAATTAGCAGCAAAAAACGCTGATAGCTCTCCATGTTTTCTTCTCTGTCAAAGAACACCATCTGCACTGCCTTCCTGATTAATGAGCAGGTGGAGTAGGAAGCATTTTCATCATGGTGTGCATTGAGGCACACAAAAAGTGAATTTAGTATTCCCAGAATACTGACACAATATTGTGATTTTTTTTGATACAGTTAATACAAATATAATTTAGGTTTTCTGAACATGTTTTGCAGATTTTACAAACATATTCTTGAGGGAAATGGGAGTGACCATGTACAGATAGTTTTTAGCAGAGTTGATGAGTAAGGATTGTCGTCTGAGGATGCACATGAATACAAGCAGCATGCATTGAGTGCAATCAACCCCCCCATGGTGTATATAGAGCAAGACTTATGAGACATCGCTGTAACATGGAATAGAGATAACCCAGAAGGCAAACAATGGCATCGCAAGTAGAATTTATAAGAACGACGAGCAGATACGAGCCGTATCATTGACAATCTTCTGTAAGAACAGTGTCTTGAGCATGAGCCCAATAATAGCAGGGGCAGCTACTGTGCTACTATTAGTTGGGCTGAAGTATCTGATGAAATTACACACCAGATTCTGTGTTCACTTTGTATGTGAGTCAGTCATGTAACAAACCTACAATTTTGAAGGTCAAATGAATAACTATGCAAATTTTATTCTGAACTGAATGCCACCATTAAAGCTAACAGAATGACTATGCCGCATGCACAGCTGGACATGGAATATATGATCTTAAAATTAACTAAACAGTTGCAGTCCATTAATATCATATACAAATAAAGCCCTGCTAATTGATACAGTACAGGTGTTTATTAGTCAGAAAGGCTTCATGCAATAAGTTAGGGGCTTGGTTTTTAATTACCTTAGGGATTTGCTCATTTACATTCTGCCTCTAAAAGTCTCTTGTTGACACTAGGAAGTGTGTGTGTACATATCTGTGTATACGCATATGTCTATGTGTACCTGCATGTGCTGCAAAGTGGTCTGATGAAGGTGTAGGTAAAGAATCAATAGTGTTTTAATGGGAAACAGGATGTCCTCGGGTAAAATACAGGCCAAAATACTCCATGAAATCTGATCTGCTGGGTTAACTTTATGGAGGCTGGACGGAGGAAGGAGGAAAATGTATGAAAAGACACTCGATCTTGGCCCTCGTGTTCACTGCTATTCTTGAAGGTCAGAAAGCTTGTTATAGTGGACAAACATTTGACGTCCAATGGTGCTGCCTTCTCATTAATCTCTTCATTGCAACTAAGGCAAAACCTCGAGAAAGAGGTCTACATATGCTGGCATACATCAGCGGCTCACATCTCCTTGGATACAGAACTTCACAAGGTGAGGTTTGAAACCCACAGCTGCTCATGCTTTATTAAATCACAAAAAAGCTTCAGAAATTAGGTCTTCTCCTCCTGCCACTGGTTGGAAACAAGCTGTGTATTCAACCCCCCCAATCCTTCACCTCCCCCTCCCTACTGGTCACACATTTTTCATGAAGATCATCCTTCCTCAAGATTTTTATTGACACAGCTACATTATTAAACGGTACACAGTAGAGCAAGGGCGAGTTTTCAATTCATATTTGGCAGAAACATTGCAATTAAAATCTATAGTCGCTGGCTAACACCTTGAAAGCAGACCTATGTCTTGCAAAATACATTCATATACCAGTAAGTTGCCTTATTACATACATTTTTAAGTATTAGTGTTTGGTTCACCTTCACTGGCAAAGTTTTTCTCCGATACACAGAGTTCTAAATTACAGAGCACAGAAACACCAGAGACAAGGCTACCACCGCACTCTATTTTCCAGTGTTACCAATGCAGGAATTATACAGTCCACTGATCAACTGTTTTCTGATGTATGTAAACATTAAAATATAGAGGAATAAACAGTTCCTCCCTACTTTTCCACACCAGAAATGGTAATGTCCCATTTACACCAAAACACAAACACAACAGTGAACTTATACACACATACAAGCTGTTTTACTAGTTCTTGAAATGTTTTTCTCATCATATTTGACTTCAGTGTTACCGCTCGGCATTCCAGCGTTCTTTGGAGTATTCACAAATACACAATCTGCATAATGTGGACAGAATTCAGAACTGGGCAACAATGAGTTTTAATTTGTGTAAAGCAATAATTCCTCAGGGAAAGCTGCAATAGTTGTGTATTCAAACAGGATATTTAAAAATGTTGATCTCAAAGCTTTTATTTTCCTAGAGTGCCGAATTAACATGCAGTTCCTCACACATATCATTTCATAGTCACATTTTAATTGCTCCCCATTAATTACATATTCTGAGTGAGCAGTGCATTTGCATAGATTTCACATGCAAGTGTGACCTACTGTTATGTTGTGTGGGTGAAAAGGTTTCCACACACTGATACAATATGAATACAGTATGCAGGTTTGCAAACTGCTCCACCAGAATACACTGCTGCAGGCTTGAAGAAAATCATTTCAGCTTTCAGTATTTTAGCCAGGCTGTGGACATGATTATAAGTTTGGTGCATATTTGTACTTGCAATAACGGTTGTTTGTTGTTTGTATGACGGTTGTAACAGTCATTGTTAACACGGGGTCTTAAAAAAGTCTTGTATTTAATTATAAAAGGGCTTACGTTTGGTGATGGAGACTCATGAGAAATCAAATTGAGTTTATTGTTACATATTTACATATAAACATCTGTTCTCCTTCAGTCTTGACTGAGTCTAGTTTTCTGTTATCTCATTTTCCCTTTTCCCTTATGGCAAGAGGAAAGTACCCTAAACAAATATCAGCAATGCTAAGCTAAAAACAGACTATCTGGCCGGTACCGTCTCGGGTTTAAGTGCCTAGCTGCTAATAATTTTATGATATCGTTAGCCTTTGTAGCATAATTGCCTAAGTCATATTTTAAGGTTTTCAGTAAAGCCATTTTTGTATGTAAATGCCTAAGTCAAAGAGATTACTTTGGCAGATAGTGATTTTGGAATGTAACAAGCATTCTGATAGGCTGAGGACATAGGCAATAATGCACAGTCAATCAGCAGTTTTAGGAGAGTACAGTTGGGCAGATATCACAATTTGGCCACAATATTACTTAGGCAATTATGCTATGAGGCTAATGATATCAGACATTTCGTAATCGGTACCAGTAACACTAAAATTAGAAGATTTCCGTAGAAGTGCATATCCAACACACACAAAACAATCAATCAAGCCAATGTATTTCAATATAAAGAATTTGATTAAAAAAACAACATTATATACACAACATGTTCACAGACACCAATACTGTTGCGTTCTAATTTCTAGGAGGACTTAAGACAAACTACTTCTCACATTTAAGGGAGTTTATTAAACACAATGTTGAATAATACCTCGGCCGAGGCCCTCAATCTGAGTTCAGAACTCACAGTCAGCGGAAGGTGCTGTTACTCTGAAAAATCCCCTTCCCAGACCAAGCGTCTTTGCGAAGCATTTTATATCAAGTTGTCCATGATTTTGATTGGCTATCACGTTGGGGGCGTTGCCTTGGTTTAAACCTCAGTGGCCCTTGTTGGTGCACAGGCGAGTCCACGCCTCTTGGCAACACGACCTCCAATCCGGATTCTCCGATGGCTGTGAACCCTCCCTACTCTACCTCTGCAGGTTAATTACCCACACTTGGAGACTCCAACCCCCCTGCTGGTCAATTATGTGTAGTGTTATTTTATCTGCCTGTTCTGTGGAATGAATAAAGATTATTATGT
>OMNN01025695.1:0-11703 GCA_900302755.1 Chromis chromis
CAATTTTTGTAAAATTATTATTATTATTATTATTATTATTATTTCAAACTGAACTTTAGATTTGTTTTCCTTTTTTTTTTTTTTGTTTTTTTTTTCTTTCTTTAAATTCAAAGTCATTGTAACTGCATCATATTGCACAAAAGACACCTTTTCTGTTGTGCTTTTTCCATAGACGTGCAGGACTTTGTATTGCAGTGAAAAATGATCCCACAGTGAGTACAAATGTAACAGGAGCTAAAAAATTCCCAGAAACTGCTTGGGGTTTAGAGGGTCTCAATACTTCTTCCATTGCTTTCTTCTGGTCTCAGTTCCTGCTTCTCTTCAAGGTAAAAGGCAGGATGAAGCAGGAACAGATGATTTAATTAAATAATTAAACCAAAGCAGGAAGATCTGTTTGTTTACAAGAGGGATAAAAATAAGTTTATCCAGTACATTGCTACTTCTTCTATTATTTGCTGCAACAACAGTGTTTCCATGAGGTCTGAATGTCACATCAGTTTTATGGAGAGCAGTCACTGTTAGAGCTGCAACACTCAGACAGGCTGCCCTCTAGTGAACAGTGTTGGATCTACGCTGAGCCTGACCTGAGCTCTTTGATCAGAAAGTGAAGTGCAAACTAACAAGAGTGGAGTTTAATATATACAGCAGATAGACCTATCAGAGCAGCACGGGCAAACACAGTTCCCACTCGTTTTTTCTTAACCTATAAGATGAATGGCCCTCATTAATCATGCCCATTTGTCTTCAGTTGTAAGTCTGGAGGTCAGTGATTAAACCTTGCTCTCTGTAACGTCGCCAACTCTTTCTCTCTCTCTCTCCCTCTTCCTCCCTCGCTCAGAGGATCAGAGGGAGAGTTGCATTTCGTCGCTGCCTCTGCTCTGCTCTGCTTTTCACGGCTCTGATGTTGTCTGCCACCAAATCCCAGCTGAATAAAAGTCAGAAATTGAGGCAGCAAATCATGTTTTATGTATGTGTGCTTACACAATGAAAGCAGGCTGGAAAGTGGGCCAAGCATCACACAGGGCATATTATGGCAACAAAGCAGCTTTCCACTTTCTTGGAAAAACGACAGCGGCAGCCGGGCACCGACTACGATATGAGTGTTCGGTTAATGACAGTGAGAATGGAAAGAGAGATACACAGAAATTGCATTACCTGACTACTCTGTTCCTGGGAAGTGTTTCACTATTCCCACTGATTCTATTCTGGTGTACAAACTTTGCTGTTGACTTGTCAGCTCTGTTAAATAGATATTTCTGAGGATGAGCAATATTACCACCTTATTTGGTCATTTTCTTGATTATTGATTAATGATTTGGTCCAAAAAATGTCTCACCAGCAGTCCAAAATCCCCCAAATATCAATTTTACAATAGTAGATGACTGAAGATGACATTTTCTGGTGAATTTATTTAAAAAAATAATTGTTTCGATCTTATATTTTTGATTATTATGGGCAATGATGCAAATCACTGAGAAGATTAGCTTCAGGTGAGTGTTGCATTAGCTGAGTTTTTGCATCAGTGTTATGAAGAATTGGGATTTATGTTGTATGTAATTAACTTATTTAGACAAAAACAGATATTTTCATCTAAGGTGCTATTACTGAGTCAACAGAAAATAAAGTTCCAACAGTTTTTATTAATTTAATTTTGGTGTTTTATGAAAGAAATGTGCTATCCCCTTGCTGTTGATTGTAAATTTAATATCTGTGGGTTGATCAGATTCTTAAAAACACCCAATAAGAAAACAAAGATGGGTATTTTTCTTCTTTTTTGCCTCTTTTCAAAAACAACAGCTAATTGATTAATCTAGAAAAAGTGACAATAATATGATGATAATATGGATAATGCACTATAAAATGACATATACCTGAATTGTTGCCACCCTCAGATCTGTCTAATATGTGTGTTTCTGGACTGAGCTGAACACTTCTTTCTCTCTCTCTCGTTTCATTCTGCAAGAGTCACCTTGGCACAGATTTAGCCACGCCTCCGTCGTGACGGCAGTTACTTTCCCCTTCACCCTCCTCTCCTCCTCCCTCATCATCATCATCATCATCATCATCATCATCATCATCATCAGCTCGGTGTACTGTAGCTCTCTGAAATGAGGAGGCACAGTAGAGACCCAGAGTAACCCAATAACTGTAACGCCGGAAGCGCCGTGATTAACAAAGTGAGCCAAAAGCGCCGATTCACACGAGCTGCATAACCTTAATAACACCCTCTGCAGAAGTTAACACTGCAGCACCCCGCGGGAGAGCAACCCTGAATCACAGCGTCATTGTCCTGACAGAAAGTGTCGTCCCTGCAGTGAGGACATATGCTGCCGTTGCGATGTAATCTATCTACCAGCGATCTAAAGGCTTCATAATCTCTGTCTAATCTGCAGCCATTGGTTTACATCAGCCCATCATACAGAGTGAGATCTCATCTGCTGATTACAGTGCATAGAGGGGAGGTTTAACTGTGAGTGTGTGTGTGTCCATGAGCTCAGAGTGCAGCAGAGATCATTGCAGCATCACAGGTCATGTCTTATGGCCTTGCAGTGGATTTTATGAAATTAAAAGGCGGACAGTACCTATGTGCGTACACATTAATGTGCAGGGCTGCTTCTAATAATCTTTCCAGTCATGCAAGCAGCAGCATTTCTATAGGAATGGCATCAGGTTAAAGAGGGTGGAACAACTGAATAAACCAAACCCCCACCCTGTTATCTCACAAATTTCACCTTCAACCCGACCCCCTGTGACCCTCCAGGAAGGCCTTGACCCCCCCATGCTTCACCCCTGTTAGAGACCACCACCCCCACTCCCCTGCTTTAGCTGCCTCGCAACTGCTCCATGCTTCCTGGTGTTCACAGTAACAACTACAAGGCACGTGGCCATCAAATCAGGCCTCAAATGGCTGAAACACAATAATCGTCTAATGGCAGAAATCCCAGAACCTGATTGCCACTTTAATCAGTCGTACCTTGGCCTAAAGCCTAACTGACCTCCAGGTTTCATAGAAATCCATTCATAAATTTGCCAGATTTGCCACTGACGGATACAGACACAGAGCGACGAATGATTTTATTTCATGTTTGCTCCATATTGATACTATTTGAGCTTCAGTTACATCTGAAGAAAAAAAAGATAATCAATAATAGTGTGTTATGTTGTCATTTGTAGAATTAAACAGATTTTATTAAATTAGATTAAAGGTTAATTATTGTGTTCTGTTTTCTAACATAAATTTACTAACTTTTTTTAGCCGGTGATGGTGGCTGTTCTTTTCTGATTTTGTCTGCATTGTGTTGGGCAGGAGATTCGATGCACTCTGATGTTTATCTACCTTATAATCTGGGGGTTTTATTATTAAAATTTAGACACATGTACCTCACATTCATGTCCGAGCTATATGATGCTTTCATCCATTTTTGATCAAAGTTTGACCCGGATAGCTAATTTTCTTTGCAGCCAAAACACGTCCAACCCCAACTGACGCGGTTTGTCTTGAAGATCTGTCAGAGTGTCTGTCCCTTTTCTTACCGTCTCTCTGTTTGTGACAATAGCTGTGAAAGAGCCCAGTCAGCATATGTTCATGGTTCCTGAAAGCAGCTCTGAAGCTCGGCCAGGGAGCTGGCCGATGTGGCAGGACTGACCCCTGCGCCGGGACACCAGGGCCAAAATCAATAGTCGTATCACTTATCAGACAGTAACAAGCTGACTGATTACCTCATTGGTTAGAGAGTGGTGTGGAGGAGGCGAATGGAGAGAAAGGATGAGATCAGAAGATTAAAAAGTGTAAATTAAAAAATAGGGAAAGGTTGGATGGATTCACTAGGAGAAGAAGATAAAAGTTTACAAACTTGAGAAAAGAACTGATGTTTTCAGTTACGAGACACCAGAGGTTTGGGCTGAGATGTAGGATTTGGGGTTAGTGAGCTAGATGCAGGTTTAACCCAGAGTTTATAACAGCGCTGCCTAATAACCAAACAGCTTTCTTGGAAAATGGCGTCACCATTCCTCGAAGATCCCGTGGAGCTCAATGCGTGGATATGTAGAAGGTCTCTTAAGAGGGCAGGAGTTCTCAGAGCCGCAAGCAATTTCAAAGCCATTTCATCTCTGTACAGTGATATATAATCCTAAAACAGAGAATGATTAAAGCAACAAAGCCTTGTACTTGTTGACCTTATAAGATTTGGAAGTAAGCCTTCTTACCAGTTTGAATGATGTTTTTATATTTGTTCTTTACTTGCTCCCAAGACTGTTTAACACCTCCAGGGTCATAGCTGAAAGAATATGGCTGAAGTTGTCTTGCACTTCATAAGATAACATCTAAGTGACACATTAACTCAATGGAATACATAATAGTAATTATAGTCAGATCTACTTGTGCATTATATGGGGCGGTGATATTAATAAGCTTGTAAGCCGATCTGAACTGTGTGGTTATCTTAAGATATTTATGCACAAGGAAAATTTGAGGGAAAAACAGTAATTAGTAGGAATTCATTGCTTATATATTTCATTTGAAGTCTGATAAATTTACTTTTGATCATCTCATACTCCCCTTAAAACCAGAAACACAGCAGGATAGTACATAAAATACCAAGATTGGTGCATTAGTAAGCTCTGCTGCTTTGTTACATATTTTTCTTTAATCGTTTCCTCCTTCTTTTTTTCTCTTTTCTTGTTTTTATGAGTTGCAGTGAAGTTATCATTGATTCTCCACAGTTTGTAACCTCATTTAGAAGCAGGAAACGTGCAAAAAACAATCACATTGACATATGTTCACTGTGTCAAATTAGAACTTAGTATTTTCATTGTCGTGTTAGACTTTGGGTCTCTGTTCAGAGGTTGGTTTCACAAAGACAGGCTTTACCTTTCGAAATTAAGTATACTTCAGATAGATATCTAAATCCATCACCTGCCTAAACCTGCCTAAGCACTGATTGTCTTATGCAGAACTGAGTTCCTGAGAATTCTTGGTAAATTCAGACTTCTAAAGAAATGCATGGCTCACCAAGAAACTATGTCAACCCACTCGGCTCTCTTCACTCAGTTAGAAAAAAAATTGGCCTCCTGGAAGAATTGAGCTTTTACAAGTTTATTTTGCTGGGAAAATTCGGCATAGACTGTAGTGCAGACTTGCAGCAGAGCTTAGATGGTTTGGCTTCAGAATGATTAATAGCAAGTTTCATTTCACTAGATTGCTTAACCCTGTAAACACCCAAACCTGCCAGTGAGTTTGAAAGTCGTGTTATCTTAAAAAGAAAAAAAGTAAATGCTAAAGTACAGCATTTAACAGAGCAACAAACTATAAAACTAGAAATATTTTTTAGATTTTCAACTATAGAAAGGTCATTGAACTAATTATGTGTGATGTGTAGTTCTGTCTGGAAAAATAATTAGATCTTATCTTAAAATCGTGGTATTTAAAAAGGACTTTATTCTATAGCTCTCATTTAAATATTAGCCAAAAATAAACAATTTGAATATACCAGATTCTGTAAAATACGAAACATTCAGTTAGGGCTGGACCCGAATATCCGAATATTCGGTCGTTGTGGTGGTATCCGGATAATAATTTTGAGATCCGAATACTCGTGCGCAACCCCCACGGGCGCAGTCGCCACCTCGCTTATTTAATTCGTATTTGAGTTGTCCTTACTGTGTTAATGAATAAAGAAACGAATAATTTTATTCTAAGTCTCTAAGTCACTAAGTCATTCCAGGACTTTACATGACAGTGAGAAATAAGAACACAGAGAGTGAAACTGTTACAGGAGCCCAAAAAAAATGCAGAGAAACTGTTTAGGATTTGGAGAGCTAACATAATATACTGCTTTCGTTCAATCTCATTAACTGTACACCAACATCCCAGCATTAAATGGCAGACAGACAGTTAGTGAGCAGTTGGTGTACAAGGCAGAGCATTCATAGACATATATTGTAGGTTTAATGCATGTTAAATGCTGCAAACATCTGTGTAATTTTGATTGTAAGGGCTAACATTTACGTTTTGTCTTCTCCCTCAGGTCAGAGTGCAGAGGAAGTGGCCCAGAGAGCAGCGAGGTCCTGGGATGAGAGCTCTCTGCTGTTTCCTTGTTTCCCTCAGACCTCCAGGAGGAGTAAACTGGGCGACACACTGAGGTAAAGAACCACACCAAAAAATAAAAACCCCTCTGCAGACAAAAGCCTTCTCTGATGACGTTGACCTTCAGGATTTGCTGACTCAGGCGTCCCCCACTCCTCCTACCACTCTTGTTCCTCTCTTTCTCGCTCTTTGTTGCAGTTTAGTTCATTTTCCCTCCTGTCTTGTAGGGAGTTGGAGATGCTGATCAATGGCTTTACTTGGTTTAGGCTCAGTTTAGAGTGACCTGCTGTGGTCACTTTGTCACACAGACACACTTTTATGGAGATCTGGGTCTTGGCCGCTTTGAAGTGTCTGGTTAGGGATTAGGTTTGGAGATGGATAACAGTGGGAGTGTGTGGCACAGAGGGAGGAGGGGACGAGGGGTCAAGAGGTCATAAATTTGAGGCCATGTTGTTCCATATGGCAGCCGAGTGACATAAGGCGAGGAAGGTGTGTGTGTTTACTTCTGTCCCAAATCAAATTGTCCTGCCCAGCAAACGCAATTTTCTCTGCACTGCACCTTTTTTTCTGCAACCTTAATATAAAGCAATATCAGTTATGTCGGCCTGCAACGATGTTTGTTGGTGTTGTTTTTCGGCCACCAGCAGTCACACAACGCTGCACCCTGACATTATCTCCTTATCGTTTCTATCAGCTCAAGGCCTCGCAGTAAAAGGGCAGAGTTTGTAAGATATGTGGAGTGATAATAATGTGTGGTCAGTACAGCAGCAGCTGTCTTCCCCTCTTCTTTCCTCCATATCCATTACAGATCTGCTGTCTCCTCCGCACTTCGTTTTCCTCCAGTCCAGCTCAGCCTGTCCCAGCCCAGCTGTCCCCTTCCTTCATTATCTGTCCCACAACACTGCTCACCACCTGCGTTGGAAGGTCACTTTCAAAATACAAAGGATTCACTTCAAATCCTATTCAGTGCTTTATTTTTGTTGATACGTGTTTCGTACAAGTTAAAACTGCATTAATCTATGTCTTTACATCAACAATGGATAAGAATTACTAGATGGAATGTTAAATGGGTATGATGAAACAGAAAACTAATTTTTTACTACTTATTTTTTAATTAGTTTCCATACTTGTCTCCTCTCTGCTCTGTACAAACACTGCCTGCCTTTCACAATATTGTTAGTGCGAATGGTTTATTTTTGGCAAACTTTTAAATATATCACAATTTTTAGTTGAGATTTTGTTAAGTTTTCCAACAGAACTGCACATTATAGATGAGTTGTTCAAGGACTGTTGACAAGTTCAAAAAACAGGCAAGTCTCTGGCTAGATTTTATTTTTAAATGGCAGCATGCCTTTTAAACCTGCCAGCAGATTGGGGTTGCGAGGGTTAACTTCCAATCAATGTTGCCGTCTGTCAGTTCATAGAGTCTACATTTAACTTCTCAAAACCTAAAATACACACTTGTGAGGAAGTCATATGGCCTGACAAGACAGCATCCACAGCAGATATCAAATGAAAAACAGTCTTTGTCAGTGTAACTTATAATAACTGTAATTAGACGAGCTAAAGGCAAAAATCAAATAACTAAAGTTATTTACATTATTTGTAGTTAAGACTTCTGTTGCTTTTCTTTCATGCCTCATGACTTCCACTCTGTAATGACTCTTGAGGGCTTCAAGTAGGGCTGCACAATCTATCATTTCAGCACTGACTTTGCAATTTGCACATGCGTAATAGTCACATCACCGAAAGTGCAAAGAGAAACAAAGCAAACTACCCCAAACACAAACACAGTTCTCATTTTTCACAACCAAATTTACAAGAGAAGTCTGTCTGATAAAACATAATTTACTCCAACAAACTAAGAGTTTTTTAAAACTGTATGTATAAGACAGTGAGTGTGTTGACATCCAGTGTGCACAGCAAAATGAGCGAGGAACAGGTGAAAATCCTTGAAAAGGAAGATTTGGCTGCAAAAAAAGCATATTTTGGCTACAATATGCATGACCTTGACCATAAACAGATACTCTGTTGGCACGACTAATTTGTTGGACCAGTTATGACAAGTTCAAAGCCAGATCTGAAGGGAAAAAAGATATTTTCAATACTTTTGCCAGTTTTACAACATATAAGAAAGCTTCCAAATGACTTTTTTTTTTAAACCTTTTTTTTAAAAGATTTTTTATTTTGTCCCTACAAAGTCACCCCAGTAATACTAGAATAATAAATAGAGTTATTCAAGCCATCTGGTGAAAAAATCTGTATTTCTTCATATTCAATTAAATTAAATTTTATTTACAGTATATAGCGCATATTTACAACACATCATCACATAGCGCTTATCATCATAATGAAGAAGAAAACAGAAAACCCAACAATCCAGAAACTGCTTTTGGATTCCCCATAAGCAAGCAGTCCGCAATGGTGGGAAGGAACCAAAAACCCCTAGGATAGGGAGGGGGAAAAAAACCTCCGACAGAACCAGGCTCAGGTAGGGCGGCCATCTGCCTCAACCGGTTGCAATATAAGTTGCAGAAAAACAAAAATATCGTCAGTTTGGGTTTTGGCCGATTTCGGTTTCTTCCAAGTGTGTTTGTGTGCTGTACTCAACCATGGAAAGAGTATTACCTGCAGTAGATTATGGTCAGCACACCTCCAGTTTGTAGAAGCAGACAGGAGGTGTGCTGAGCATGGAAACTAAGCAATGAACTGCTATAGAGGGGTCAGCAGCAAAACATAAAAAAGACCCTGCTAAAAAAAGTCTAAAAACGTTTAAGCATATGTTATATTTACAACATTTTCACTGCTTTACCTTTTTGTTAGACCGCCCTGTCCAACAGAGAAGTGAAGCTTTTATTTTGCTCTCTGCTCTCTTCAAAGCTACTAGACTCCAATGACAAAAACAATCATTTTACCTTGCAGAAAACAGGAGTCCATGGTCTACCGCTGCCTTAATCGATCACTTGGTTTGTGACATTGTGTGAGTTTGGTGCTTTTTGTTGCTGACCCCTTCTACAGCAGCACACTGCTTCCCTTCTGTGCTGGTCCTCCAGTCTGCTTCTCCAAACTGGGGTCGTGCTGACTGCAGTCGACTCTGCATCAGTACCTCATACGACCCCACTTCAAAGAAACCATATCAATTTAACATGTTACACTGAGCTGATGCACTCAATTTATGGGTTATTATTACCTGTTTGGAGGTTGAAATAGAAACTCTTGCTGACTCACACACACACACACACACCGACTCAGCGTTACACACACACACGTATAAAAGACTGAAAAGCTTTCTGGTGTTGTATTTTCAGCCTGGAGACGTGGGCTGTGTTAATGGCAGTAAAGTGCCAAGTCAGAGAGCACAAGCGAACTCACTCTCTTGTTGTAGCACCGTGGGACTCAGAGGGAGGTACAGGGAAGTTCCAGTAAAGAGAGAGCGAGAACACACACACACAGACACACACACACACTTTTTGCAGCATTACTCAGTCCTCCTACCGGTTTTCCATGGCAGCACACAACAATAAACCAAGAGCGCTAAGTGTTGTGTACCACGCAACAGAGCAGTGTGTGATCTGTAAATTAATTAGCGCCGTAACAGTTAGCGGATTAATTATTGATTAAATGATGAACTGATGGAAAAATAAGTGAACAGTTTAGCTGCTTGCTGGTGGCTCTGTGAGACTGGACAGTAGTGCTCTGATGCTAACATGGAAATGTAAAGAAGATATGTTTACCATGTTCAACATCTTAGTTTAACAGGGTAATTTGCCTATTTGTACTGAACACTTGCGAGAATTTTTGCATAAAAACACAAATTGTGACCTTTAGGGGACAACCAAGGATATTAAGATTAATTTTCTCTGCATATTTGGTACAAAACTGATTGAAAATCTAGTTACTGAGATATTTCAAGTTGCAGTTTTTAGTAAAAATCAAAAACTCATGTCCACACTGAGGCTGAGAGGTCACGACTAGATGTGGATTAATATGAAGGGGTCACAGGCCAAAGAGTTCCACTTCGATGTATTAAACAAATAATCAACAGATTCGCTGACAATCTTTAATAAAGCTGCACTGTGCACATCTCTTCTCCTTTTTAATTTCGCCTTCAACACATCACTCCACACACAGAAGTCTATGTGATTCGACTTTCCACTGATTCATTCTTTCCATCGCCTGCTGAATAAAACTCACCTTCATGTGCACAAGAGAGGAGTGTACACAAAGTACACAAAGATGTGTAGAAGCATGTTATGTAATTTGCCCCTTTTGAGTTAATCGACACGCCCCCTTCCTGCGTTTGTTGCAGCCGCAGCTCTTGATGTATTCAATGTTGTTTAATAATTACACAATTGGGTGTAACTGCATTGTTATTTAGCCTAAAGGGTAGATGCTGAGAGCTACTGGGGAAGGAGGTGTTCCCCTGACGCCCATGGGCACATTCTGCCTGCACGGCCTGTCCGCCGAGCAGAAATAGTAACGAAAATTTCCATAAATGTTAAATCCGACGCAGGATTGTGTTGATGCAGAGGATATGTGTGAAAGAGAAAGAGTGGATGAATCTAAAAAGAGAAGGGGGAGGAGAGAGAGAGGCAGAGTAGTGTGGCTGCTAAAAGAAGGAGGCAGAGGGGCTGGCTGACAAAAAAAGTGGGAGAGGGAGGGATAAGGAGGAGGAGTGGGAGGCGGTGCTAAGGCAGACAGCAGGGAAGGAAAACTGAGAAGAGGAACAGTGGAGTGAAGTGAGAAGAGAGGAGGAGGAGGAGGTGGAGAGGACAGGACAGGAAAAATAAGGGGGCTTCCATTTGAAAGTCCTCGTGTCGGGATATGAAGTCCTGGAGCTCTGCAGAGGCAACGGCAGGAAGCTGGAATGTTGTAGGGAAGAGATAGACAACAGGGGACAGAAGAGAGAGAGGAGGACAATCTGAGGAGACCGGAGTGATCTTTTTAAATTTCTTTTTTTTTTTTTTACCAAGAGAGACAAGTGGAGGCAGCGATGCAGTACTCTCACTGGGGTGAGTGTGGAGAGAGAGTGTGTGTTGTTGCATGTGTCTGCATAAGTGAAATATGAGTGCATGTGAGTCTTAGATTCTCCAAAGTCAGGCTCCCCTTTAGCCTGCTTTCTTGTCCACTTTGGCTTCATTTACATGGATTCAAATTTGCTTGGAGGTGAAACTTTACAGTCACCTTGGGTCAGTGTGAAACCATTTACGAGGGTGTCAGAAATTACAGAAGGAGATGACGGTTGTTTGACTCTTTCACACAGAAACACAGATTTTAAGAGGACTGGAAACTAGCTTAGTGAAAAGTTGGTGATGCCTTCTAAAATCTGAATGATCAAATAATGATACCTGGCAGATATAAGGTGACTGGATGATTCAGAGTCAGCTGACCAGCTTGTGGTTAGTTTTCTCAAGTTGCTCTAAATGAGCCTGGAGAGTTTTTGTTCAGGGACAAACAGAGTCTTGGATTTGTTGAGTTTTTGGAGGTGTCTGACCAGGTTTTCCTAATCCTGACCGTGGGTAATCTCCTCATTACAGACTGTTGGGGTATTGATTGGAAATTTCAGCCTTTAGAAAAGCTGTTCCATTCTCTGGACAGTTGGCCTAAAAGAGGAGGAG
>OMNN01025697.1:0-11746 GCA_900302755.1 Chromis chromis
GTCCCATATGAACCATCTCGGACCCTGAGAACCTCAGGATCAGGTCTTCTGCTGGTGCCCAGAGTCAGAACTAAACACGGTGAAGCTGCATTTCAGTTCCATGCAGCTAAACTCTGGAACAGTCTTTTACTTCATTCAAACTGATTATTATTCATGTTTTATTGATCATGTTTTAAATTTTAATTGTGTGTTTTTAAAATTGTCTATGTTTTATTGTGCTTTAACTTTTTAACTTTACTTTTTCCATTTTTTTGTGAAGCACTTTGAATTGCCCTGTGTATGAATTGTGCTATACAAATAAATCTGCCTTGCCTTGCCTAATACTAGGAGTAGCAATCACTGAATCTCTTTGCAGTTCCAGTCTTTAGCATGTGTCACTCTGCTACCACCGTTTCATCTCATTTCAGGTTTTTTCTTCCTGTAGGTATTCGTTGCTGGAGAAAAAGTCAGAGTTAACCCAACTTGTTTGTAACAAGCATGTTGATACAGGTTATCCAATGAGACAGGTAATCCCAAGACAGCCAAACTAAGTTGAACTTGCTTTGTGATATGGGCTGTTGGCCAGAAGCAGGGTCAGATGATGTGTTGATGCTACACACTTTTGTCTCCTGGGTCAGTGCATCACTCTTAGATGAAGAGAACAAAGAAGAGTGAGAACTGCAGAGAGATGAAGGGAGGAAGGAGGGGTTTTTGGTGCTGCACGATAAGTGTTAAGTGTGAACAGGAACATCTGAAATGACCCTCCCGTGACCTCTGCTTAACCTGATGGAGATGACCCCCCTACCCCACCCACACACATAGTGTATGCTAATGTCATAGGGTGAAACAGCTGGGTGTTTGGGTCATGCTGAAAGAGCAGTGAAAGAACAGCTTAGAGATAATAGCATTATTCAGCTGACTGAGAGACTCCGACACACAGAGAGAGGCTTAGCAACAATACCATTATTCTCACCTGGAGCTAAGTGATGAGCGACAAACCACTAGCAGAGTGTACCGCATCTTAGTGTGACACTCTAAAACCTCCAGAACTCACAACAACTAAAGGGATTGAAGGATTTAACTGACTGAATACAATCATTCCTGGAGAAAAGTTCCAAGAAAGCCCCAGTTTATTGTAATTAGGATCATATTTTCATCAGTTAGGCCATCGGTTCTAGCCGTTATAATAACTACAAATTAAGTGGATTAGATAATCTGGCTTGCCAACCATTTGTTTAATCATCTGACTGTGTGGCTGTAAGTGATCATAACTGGTAGAACTGACAGCCATAACAACTAAATTAAAAGCCAGACTGGAGTTCTATTTTTTAACAGTTAAACTGACATTACATTTAAATTACAGCCAGATTGTTTGGACTAAGACTCATATTTAGATACAATATTATAGACGATCTATTTCAAAATGTGATTCATGTGTTTTCACAGTGGTGAGTATGTTTCCCCTAAATGCCTGTTTTAGCCTGTTTGCAGTGTACAAGCGTGAAGTGAATCACCTATGAAAGGCTGTTGAGCTGTAATAAAATAAAGTGCTTATTGTTGAGTTTCTGGTCATACAACATCCTGAGCTGAAATGCATGTACTCCTGTAAAATACAGTTATACAATGTACCCTTAGCCTAAGTCAGCTTGCATTAAAATAGAGCTGTCACTTTATATTTGAAGTTCAAACTGTCGGGAAGAAATACATATTATACTGTGTGTACAGGGTGTACTGTGTGTGTGTAACTGCCGCCATGCCGCAGCCGCTTCACTACTGAGGAGCTGCATGTAAACCAAAAGAGCCGGCGCTTTTCAGTGCGCCACGTGGGCTGTGCATGCGAAAATAATCTGTAGTCCGCGGCGCTACTGCCAGTTTGAATTGAATAATTTACGTTGGTGGAGGGAGGCGGAGCCCAGCTCGGAGGTGGCAGATACCTGATCAGAGGTGGTGGAGCTCAGCATACATATGTATGTCCTGAATCACAATATTCTTGGATACCGGCAGCTACGTTTGGGTCACCGGTAACGTTCATGTTTGAAAAAAACACGCTACAGGCAGAATATACTCCCGCATATACTCCCACTGCCATGCGACCGCGACGCATCGACGCACGTGTTACGCGTCAACGTATTTCCGTAATTGATTATGTCAACGAATCGCCCCACCCCTACTTTCAAGACTTAATAAACTCAAACAAAAAGCAAGATCTTATAAATTCTTACCCACAAAATCCAACCATTTAAAATTTAGAATCATTTTTTAATATCCAGTCCCAGAAGGGGGTCTATATCCACTCTGCCACATATCTGACAGATGACCCCAAACAGTGAAAACAATAGTCGGTGTAATCCTACAGGATTATGTTGAACAAGCCGAGTCATGTTATCCTAAAAGTAAAATTGTAAACATTTCTTGGAAATATTCAGGTTTTGGCATCACAGATAGAAACAGGTTGAGTATGTGTAGTCAGCTGTCACTGTGGGAAGATCAATTAGTACAACATATGCTGAATGTTCACTCCAATAAGAGAATTGCATATACTTTGACATCCTCCACTGTGACTTTAATTTTGCCGTCCACCAAGTTGATATGTTTTCTGAAGGCCTCTACTTGTTGGGTTTTGACTTGGACCCAGGTGTTGCTGGGTTTTGCTCCCTTGAAAGAGCTTAGTGTTCTGCTTTCCACTTCCTCTAGGTAGAAATGTGAATCTACTGCAATGTAATGTACAGAGTGGAGGACAGAAGCCTCAACACTGAAGTTTACTGGAAACCTACACATCTGCATCTAAAGGATAAGGGACATTCTTTTGAGGAGAACAAAGCCCACATTCAGAAAAGAGAAGGCAGAGGGTTTGAGGAAAGAGTTCAGGAAGCCATCTATGTTAAACTGGAGCAGGCATTTACAAACAGAGGGCGTCTATAACAGGTATAATCATCGAGGCATGTAAGTGTTGGGTAGTTAATGGGTCATGAGTTGTGTGATTTGGGGTTTCTCTTGCATGAGAGTTGAAACATCTTCAAAATCCAACAAGAGAAGCCCTGTTGCTAGTAAACACAATAAATAATACTGTAAACGTGTTTGCCGACAAGCAGACTGCTTGAATATGTTACACTTTCAAAGTAATTCCACTAAGCATCTGAACTCCAACAGTGATGAAGTGATGGAGCTGCATCCAGCTGACATCCAGAGCTAGGTTGAGGTCAATGTTTATGATTATGGAGAGAGTCAAAACAAAGAAAATGAGATGTGTGTGCTCACCCAAAAGGAGAGTGTCACATAAATCAACATCTCAATGACATTGGTGTGAAGTGAAACCTACTAGTTTCACCTTTGCATTGAGACAATACGTCAGGGTGGCGCGCTGAAATTCTAGAAATCCCTCTCTGCTTTCCTTCTCTTTATGTACTTGTGAACTTTCCCTTTGGTTGTCTCCTGTTAGATTCCATTGTGCCATTGACTTGTATTGTTTGGTAAAGAGGAGTTAGAATGGAAGACGTGGCTATTCTCTCTGCCACTATAGGCTTGTCAACAGCGGCTGGTGCTCGAGAGTTTAGAAAAGGTAAACTCAAGGTCAGAGTAGATCATATTTACACTTTATTCCCATGTTTAGCTGTATGATGGATGTGGTTCTATGTAACTTTAGGAAGACAATGTGTCAGACCTTACATGTCAAAAAGCACCAGCTCTTTCTCTGGCCGTTTGTCTATTCAGACACTGGTAACATTCTCCTGGGGCGGCTACAGAATTCCACTAATATACCATAACATGCCTATCCTTGGCGCTACTTTAAGTTCTTGTGTCACACCCAAGTGTTGTTGAATTTGGATTCAATTGGTGATTAGTTCATCTGCTTTAGTTTGGAGGTAGCATGAAACAGGCTTGAAGCTTTCCAATATTATTGGAGTATATTTGACAAGCTCTCAGTAGAGTGCTATAACCTAGACTGAGTGCAGAGCCAAGCCTCCACCTCAGGCTCCGATTAACAGGTCACCGCAGACACAAGTTAATGACACCCAGCAACACTTTACATACCACTGGTGGTTACAGCTAAAAGGGAGGTAGGGGGCTTGTGCTTGTGTGTGGAGGGGGAATAGGAATTTTCTTGAGCTGGTGAACCAGAAGACAGGTGAAAGTTGAAAAGGCCACACTACAAACAGTACAAACATTGTACTAAACGTGATATAGGGAGGTGATATGTTAGACAGCTGAGAAATAACAAGTAAAGTGGAAAAAGGAGGAAATACATTAAAGCTATCAAAGTGAATGAATTCTAATTTTTATTTTCTCTCGTTTATTTAGTTTTAATTCTGGGCACTGAATAGGTCAGCAGTTGTTGTCAGAAGACAAACAGAAAAGCAAAAACACTGTGTGACAGATATCTCTATACGAGATTAAAAAAAAGAACATGTGGATAGAAACTATGGACATTCTTTGTGTGTACATAGAGCTACCCTTTAAGTCCTAGTGCGTCATCGGTGACATGTTTGGGAAAGCACACTTTGGAATACCGTAATTATGTCACCGTTTGTACTATCGGAAAAAATCCAATGGTTTCTGAAAGCTGAGACGTTGCGCTTTACAGCCAATATGGCGTCATTACGGTAATTTCATTTGTGCCCCCCCAGAAAGTTCTAGAAGCAGCCCCTTTGTTCCCAGAGAGCAGAGAACTGCCCTGCGTGATTAAAAAGAACACACACAAAAAATGTATACTCAATTTCATAGTTTTTGTTCCCACTAAAACACTACAGTCAAATTCTGTTTTTGTGTTTTTCTTCATTTTAAACCACCATTACACTCTGATAACAGGCAGTAAATTGTAAATAATTGCCAGATATTGAAAGTTTCTTCTGAAAAAAATGGGCACAAGCACTGACAGGACATTCTATGACCCTTTTGTGATCAAAATAAGAAAATAAGACCAGGTGGACATTTGGAGGCTCAGGTCTTAACAGTGGATATGTGATTGCACTGCTAGAATACAGCTCTTCCCTGGGGGTGGCTTTGGTATGTGATTGACAAATAATCAGTTAGCAATAGAGCTTGGTGGCATGTCAAACTCTGTGTAGTGTTGAAAAACAAAACTTGAGACAAAAAACTGTAAAGAAATGAAACTGTCCTTAACTTGGGCTTGACCAGTACATGTATCTCTTGTGTGCCTGTCAGTGAAACTGTTTACCTGTCGTAGGTCAATGAAGGCCAGCTGGAGTGTGTCTCCCTGGAAGCCAGGCACTGGCTCTGAGCTGGCAAACACTGAGAAGAAACAAAAACAACACCAGTCCATTTAAACTTACAGAACACACAACTAGTACCAACACTGTGGCATCAAATCCTCAAAAAGATTTTTATAAGCAGACCTCTCTAAAAAACAGACTATTTTAACTTTCATCGTGATTAGCTATAAAAAATAAAATAAAAATCAATGTTCGTTGGCATTGATTTTCCAAGTCTCTGCAACTCTACTGGAGGGATAGAACACCATTCTTCCAAAGATGTTCTCTCATTTGGTGTTTTGATGATGGTGGTGCATACTGCTGTCGGTGTTCTATTGGGATGAGATCTGGTCATAGCGGATTCATACCCTTTTCCTACTGATCAGTGACCCCTCATGCCACAGGTGTTTTGTCAGTTCAAAAACATCCAGTAATCAGTCTTTCATTTAGTCACCTTTGGTTTATGTAATCAGCATGCAACATGGGAGGTAAAGCTAATGTTTAAGTTTGGTACAGTACCATACTGCGGTGGCTGACTGTATTTTAATATTTATTTATTCAAGTTCCAGATTTAACTTTTGCCCCCACAATGGAGTGCCAGGGGGTATCTGATGCTACTAGCACTGTGTTGATTAGATAAACATTCCAATTCTTTGTACGAAATCATACCATCAGTTTCACATAACAATAGAACTGAGAGGCAGAGCCGACCCTGTTCAAAGTGGCGCCCTAGACGAGATTTAGAATGGCGCCGCCCACTGTCAGTGATTCACATGCTGTACCAAGTGGCGTGGATGAAAAACGCTTAAATTAGACAGTCTTTAGTAACCATGAAGTACTTGACACACTTTACACTTCAACACACCCAGTTCATTGATCAACGGCAGGTAGTCATCAACCCCGCTACTCTTCTCACTCAGGGTACCAAAAACATTCATAACCTGGAACTCCCATGGTGCATTGCAGCACGACAGTTCAGTCCTGTGACTGGCTCTGTGATCGCTACAATACGCTCACAACAGAAATCCAATAGCATTGTTTTGTAATAATAATAACTGGCCATTGCTTTACATTTGAATCAATGTGAGCTTTTCCATTTTAAGAGTTAATAGTAATAACTAGTTTTAATATTGTAGCAATCACAGAGGCGGTAGCAAGTACAGGACTGTTGTGCTGCAATGCATTATGGGAGTTCAGGGTTATTAACGTTGTCAGCACCCTGAGTGCGGAGTGTAGCGGGGTTTATGGCTACCTGCCACTGGTCTATGCTTGTATGTATGATCTTGAAGGTGTTACTAAATGTCAACACTAAAAAAAAAACTGATTTAGTGAGATGGTCAAAGAAACTTTGGCTTTTGACTCCATTTTCAAGCTACCCTAAAGCTCTGTTCAATGTAAAAAAATTAAATATGAATACTTTACCAGTTTTGTGGTGCCCCCTGACACAATATAATCACAAATTAGGGGTGCCTCCTGGAGCGCCGTGGCCTCCAGAGGGCGCCCCAATATTTTCCCAAATTTTTGCACCCCCTCGAGGCCACGGCGCCCTTAGCATTTGCCTATACTGTCTATTGGAAGGGCCGGCCCTGCTGAGAGGTAATATGATATTGTCTTGTTGTGGCTCCCTGAACTACTTTACTAAATCATTTTGAGTATTACACAAGTAATACAGTATTACAACCTGACTTACAACTAGACACACAACAACAGCCACATTATAGCTGTAATGTCAATAACATACTGGATTGTTGTGAATACTGTGTTCCACTTCCTATTAACCCATTGAAAGCATTTGACAGTTACGTGACAAAAAGAAACGAATCTTGCATGCAGAAGGTTATGATTAAGAAGTTTTAAGCAGTCTCTCAAATGGTTCCAAATCACGCCGCCTTTAAGTGTAAAAAAAAAAGTAACGTAAAAATGTAAAAAAAAAAAATCTCTTCATTTCATTATCATGTACATTTTATGCAGATGTCATTGTCTAATAAGCTATAGATTCATATATAAACTAGCCTCTAATGCCATGTCAACATTCTATTCTTCATACTCACATTCACACTGAATGACATCTAAGTTGAACTGCTGAATGGCTCCCATGCTGATCTGTTTGAGTTCCGTGTCCAGCAGCATCTGCATCAGTGATGTGGACAGATGCTTACAGGCTGACATGCAAGCTGTCTGGGCCACCTTTCCCTGCACAGAGCGAGACATGTGGAAAGAGGGAAGTAAAGACAGGACACAAGAGAAGAGGAAAAGATGGAGAGATTAGGATGGGGACAAGCACGACAAAACAAGGGTGATGGAGAAGGAAAAGAGATGGGATGAGGTTATGATAAAGGATGAACATTAATTAAAAAGATGGAAGGATTGCACATGAAAAGGATTGGGGCATAAGAAAGTGTGTAGGAAGGACAGATGAGTAAAATGAGGTAAATAAATGGGGATAAAACAGATTAGAAGTCAGCAAGAGGGTAAAGGGGTAAATGATCAAAGAACAGAGGGTTTGAAAGACACAGGATTGAATAGAAAGGAGGGATAAAGAGGAAGAGAGACAAAAGATCATTTATGTGAGCCTCACTTCAAATTCTTAATAAACAGCAGGTGTAACACACGCTCACACACATACATATACATACACTATATTGCCAAAGGATTTAATATGGAGTTGGCCCACCCTTTGCAGCTATACTAGCGTCAACTCTTCTGGGAAGGCTTTCTACAAGGTTTAGGAGTGTTTATGGGAAGTTTTGACCATTCTTCTAGAAGTGCATTTGTGAGGTCAGGCCCTGATGTTGGACCAGAAGGCCTGGCTCTCAGTCTCCGCTCTTAGTATGCTGAAGCATTAAGAGTTCCTTTCACTGGAACTAAGGGGCCAACCCCTGAAAAACACCCCCTCACCATAATCCCCTCTCCACCAAACTTTACACTTGGCACAATGCTGTCAGGCAAGTACCGTTCTCCTGGCAACGTCCAAACCCAGACTCGTCCATGGGATTTCCAGACAGAGAAGTGTGATTGGTCACTCCAGAGAACACGTCTCCACTGCTTTAGAGTCCAGTGGTGGTGTGCTTTACACCACTGCATCCCACGCTTTGCATTGCACTTGGTGATGTAAGGCTTGGATGCAGCTGTTTAGCCATGGAAACCCATTCCATGAAGCTCTCTACCACTGTTCTGGAGCTGATCTGAAGGCCACACCAAGTCTGGAGGTCTGGAGCTATTGACTCTGCAGAAAGTTGGTGATTTCTGTCCACTGTGCTCCTCAGCATCCGCTGACCTCACTCTGTAATTTTATGTGGCCTATCACTTGGTGGCTGAGTTGCTGTTGTTCCCAAATGCTTCCACTTTGTTATAATACCACGAACAGTTGACAGTGGAATATTTAGTATTGAGGAAATTTCACGACTGGACTTATTGCACAGGTCCCAACCTATCACGGTACCACGACTGAATTCACTGAGCTCCTGAGAGCGACCCATTCTTTCACTAATGTTTGTGGAAGCAGTCTGCATGTCTAGGGGCTGGATTTTATACACCTGAATTCAATTATTTGGAGGGGTGGGCCAATACCTTTGGCAATATAGTGTATATATATATATGTTGTTGTTGTTTTTTTGACCCAGCAGATATTGGCATATTTCCAGAAGACCTATGATAAATCTATGAAAGATTCCACCAGAGAAAATTGCGAGTTGTAGGAGTCATTGGAAACTCAAGACTGCCATGATATACACGGTCTTTAGAAGTGTATGTAAACATTGGTTCATGACTGGATTTCTAGACACGTCACTGATCTGCAGTCACTGACCTCACCAATGTCTAAAGTGTTTATTGTTCTCTCATGTATCGTTTGTCTGATCTCCATCTGGTATACTGTTATCTCCATCACAACCCCCCCTCTCATCCCCACCCTTACCCCAACCAGTCAAGGCAGATGGCCGCCCTCTCTGAGCCTGGTTTTTCTTCTTCTCACTGTAACCAAGTGCTTGCTCAAAGGGAACCCAAGGGAAACTTTGAATTTGTTACGTTTCTGTATCTAAAGTTTGGAAGGTCTTCACGTTACTATGTGAAGTGCTTTGAGATGACACATGCTGTGAATTGGCACTAAATAAATAAAACTGAATTGAATTAACAATGAATTTTTGATACCAAAGCAAGATACACTGTAGAAAATTAGAAATCAAATTATGTGTTTATTGGAATTTTTTTTTAATGAATGCTATTATGACATTGTCTCCTTAGTAGTATTGATCATTCATGGGTTCATCAGTAAGGGAAGGAGAGGTGATGTGTCTGATATGATCAATAGGTGACGCAATTCAAATGTTTACTGTTAATTAAGGCCCCGTCCACACGAAGCCAAAACGCGCATCATTTACAAAACGTTCTTCATAAAGACGGAGCTGTTTCAGTAAATGTGTCCGTCCACACCAATTCACTTGATGCGCCTGAAAACGACGTAAAACACATGCCAGGCCTGTTGGTGGCGCTGCGAGGGCGTAACGGAAACTGGCGGCGGGGCTTTAGGCATGCGCAGAAATCTGATATGATGTAAACATAGAACATGAAGTGGCGTATTGTGCTTTCCATATTTGTTTGGTGAACACGGTGATAATGCAGAAGAAGTATACTTTGCTGTAATAGCGATAATAGGGTGACTAGTTTCAGCAGTACCGCACCATAGTTGTAGTCCTGCATGCGCATTTATCGAGAGATGGAGCTATGACGCAAGCGTTTCAGAAACTATGCGTTTACAGCGTCCACACAGATTTCCGGTTTCAAATCTTTCCACTCTGGGACCTGGTTTCAGAAATGATCGTTTTCAGACCCCAAAACGCCGGCTTCGTGTGGACGATACACCGGTTTGACATACTATTTGTGCGTTTACGCCTGGCTTTGTTTCCGTGTGGACGGGGTCTAAGCTTTGCTTTAGTAACCCTAGGGATAGCTACCCTTACAGGGCATAGGTCTGTGAAAATCTTTACAAGATGAAAAGGCTCACAACCCTTGATCTAGCCTCCTACAGAGCTACTATGCGATGGAATTTCATATACATAGTAAATTTGTAATTTTGATTATTCAAGTTTTCAGTGGGAATCATTTTTTATCTCATGCACTCTCACTATATTATGAATATCTGCCAAAACATGCTCTGATTACCATGAAGCTAAAACAGGAGAACCATAAAATCTGTATAGTTCTATGAAATGTTAAGTGTCTATTGTTTATAAAATATCATGCATAAAACAAAAACTGAAGACCACAGCCCAACACATGCAGGTTAGCACAAAATAAGCTCAACAAGTAATACTACATATGTAACACTCCACATACCTCCACAGCATCATGTTTACAACTCCATAAGCTAATAAGTATTGTGTGCATTTCCATGACTTGAAGTGTTGTGATTTTTGTGAACAGGCATGTTTTTACTATCTACCTTGAAACAAGTGAAAGTGTTAAAGTCAAAGCTTGACTTAAGTGTTTAAGTCAAGCTTTATACATTTAAACCGTGACTTTAAATGTATAAATAAATCATAGCTGTATTTGTGGAAAACAGGAACAGAACAGCAGATCAACACAATCCATTCTCACAAATTCTCATGCAAAATCTTTCAGACACAGGGATGATGTGGTAACCCACTTGTCTAGGATAATACACACACTGCAAGTAGTCTTGTTGAAGTGCACAATTACATATGGAACCACGCCAAGGTATGTAAGTAAAAAACTGAAAGTGCTGATGGCCCTCTGTTATGATCCACAGAAAGTCACAGAGGCTTGATATAAGAAGGTCAAAGTAATTCACTTCTTAAAAGAAATAAAAAAGGCTTTTAACTTCACAGCACCCCTGTCAACATCCATGTATAGCTAACAATTGCCTTGCAGTCGTAGTAGCTCTAACTCTGCTCTAGCTCTAACTCTATCGACTTCAAATTTGATAGATCACACAGGCAATTTGCTGACACGGCATTAAATGATATCCAACCCTTGTGGATGTGCACACAGACAGCTGTGGCCACCATGGATGCATAGTTGTTGTTTTAAAGCATTTCTAGTCTGCTTGGAGTCTGGTCAGAGGACTGTTCCCACAGACAGAAATTTCAGACTGCACATAAATGTCCACAGAGGGGGATCTGCAGACTCTCGCAGACTTGGACGTACTTTATGTCACACGTGCCCTAGTGGACCCTCGTGTACTCATGGACATGCAAAGTATAACACTGACTTAAGAAAAATGCTTTGAACTCTAAGCATGTCCACGGGGGGAGGGAAATCCCTGCTCCCACTTCAAGTACATTTACACAAAGTCAACTCATTTTGAACACAGCAACACTGAGTTGCCATTTTTGACAACCAGGGCTAGGAACGGGCCTTTGAGGATAAAATGTATGGTAGTAAGCATGATAGGTCTGCATACAGTGAAGGGAATGAGTCTGTGTTGTCTTATTACGCAGAAATCAATGCATTTTCCTGTTATTTATGAGCATTTAATAAACAAAAATGATTACTATGCTTGAGCAAATGAAACCCCAATTAAGAAATCTGGTTAAAAA
>OMNN01025697.1:11766-22798 GCA_900302755.1 Chromis chromis
AAACTGGTTACAAATATATATATATATATAAATTTTTAGTTCTTATTATGTGGCATTTGTGATTTTCAGTGCTGGTTAAAGTCTCTTAAGGAGCCACCAAAACTTCCACCATGTAGGAAAACCCTGCAAAGAATTCCAATGTGCATACCTTCTCTACCTAAACCTACATAAAGTTGAAAAAACTGTCAAAACCAGCCCCTAATTCTGTCAATAGAAAGAGAGTTTTAGATGACCCAATGAGCATTTCATTTGAAGCTGTTATCACTTGTTTTAAATGGCAGTGCAGTCAGGTGAAAAATCCCAAACCGTCTGTGAATGTCCTCAGTATTGCTTATAACAGCTTCCAACAGAACCACAGGCCTAGAGCAATGGAGCTTGAGCAGTCAAACATTTAGCATGCTTTTCATCTCCCTTCTGCCTGAAGAAAGGCAGTATCGTGTTATAAAATCCAGACTGGAATACTCACCGACATTGATGCATGGTCATTGTTGTTATTCTGAGCAGAGAACCCCAAACCAACCAAAAATGGAAGAAGGGAAGGGGCAGAGGGAAAGGACAGGAAAAGAAACGTGGCAACAATAAATGGACAGGAGGAGGTAAATTCAGCTAGAGATATCTTGCATGCTTCACAAGTCAAAAAATAATCAAGGAGTAAAGCAAATCAGTTAGGGCCATGCTCGTTACAGAAGGTGTGAAAGAGGAGACAGGAGGCATTCTTGAAAGATGAAAAACAAAACAAGCTGCAACTCATTCAAGACATGAAAAGAGATGTTGGAAAGAAGACCAGGCAAGTGGCCCACTGAAACTGGACAATGAGACTTAACTGGCTGTATCTGTCAGTTATCTGGGCCAAAACACACAGTAACTGGCCCAGTCCTTCACACTTTGCTATCACTAAATGTGTCTTGTTTAGTGGAAAATAATGTCAGTGTGCGCAAAAGCAGTTTACAAGTCAGTAACAGCACAATCACCATGCATGTGCACAGATCAATGCAACCCGCACCCAGCCTAGGAGCTTCGGTGGAAAGCAACTGGACTTCTCTTTTAGGTTCTTGACGATGTTTCACACCTCATCCAAGAGACTTCTTCAGTTCTCATGACCTGAAAGGATTGGATGAAGTCCAGTTGCTTTCTACTGAAGCTATTAGGATTACCATGACCTGGATGACTGAGAATCAACACAGACAACACGCACTCAGTCCAACATCAAATTCACAATGTAAACCAATCAATCTTTAAGCAGTACGCGCATTTTAATAGGGATATGATGAGCGTATAGAAACACAGCAGAAAACAAGGGGTTTAGAGAAAACAGTAGAAAAACAATGATCATATCCCTATTACCGACAAAAACACACTCAACACACAAGTCACAATTTCCCACAGTTCCCAGAGGGAGGCGGCAGGTTCAATGGGGGGGATGAGTGGGCAGATCAAACTCACCGGCAGGTGTGTGAAGACCTGGAACGTGGACCGCAGGAAGTTGATCAAGTCCATGAGGTATCCTGAGGCACGGCCGTCTGACTCAGCCATGCCCCATTCATAGTCTGCTAGCTGGATGAACTCATCGATCTTCTGGTTCAATTTGGTATAAATCTCTCCCTCCGCTGCGTGACGAGCATCCTGGAAAGTATTTTTTTAATCAAGTTTAAGGGGACTTGATAGAGTTTTAAGTATAGTTTTACCTACACCCATCCAGATATTAAGTTACAAAGCTCTATATATGAACAGACAACGGAGATGTTCTGCCACCTTTATCAGGCAGACCATGGCCCTATTTGTCAAACATGGTCAGTTTTGAGGTCTTCAAAGCTGGTTTAAAGTTAGCACTACACTCTTGGAACACTGTCATGATGGACGGCTTTTAAATAGAGGATCAAAATTGATCAGATTGGAATCTGGATAGGAATCTGAAGATGGGTTAACACCTTGAGCTCTGTTGTGTTTTTTGAGTTATTCCAGAGGAGTTTTTGTAGTGCGGTGAGGCATGCTGTCTTTCCAGGGGAGGTGGCTGGCGTTGGGGTATACTGTTGCCATGAGGAGGGAGGTGAAGTTGGTCTGGAACAATGTCTAGGTGGCTGGTACATTTCAAAGTAACAACCACATGAATGCCAGGCCTCAAGGTTTTCCAGCAGAACATTACATTGCGACAAGAACGTCATTTATTTTATCTGTTAGAGGTTTTAATGTTGTGGCTGATCGGTGTACATTACCCCCAATGTAACATGTCAATTGAGCCAAAGATTGTGTGTGTGTGTTATTCTAGTAGAAACTAATGTAGCTTGGAGCTGCAGTATCAACCAACTCAAGTGAAACCACTTGAGAACATTTATGAGACTTCCCACAGCTCTCTCTAGAGCCATGAAATGCTTTATAAAATGTTATGAATTGAAACATAGTTATGAGTAAAACCAGCACACTTCACACATCAAAGTTTGATTCCAGAGACTCCAGTACTACTGTAGCCCAAAAAGGCAAAAGCAGTTTACGTATCCAGAGATACTAAGATGCCTTTGGGCCATTCACAGTTGTTTTAAATGATAAATAGCTACAACAACACAAGAAAAACACACATTACATTGTACCTTGAATGTGGACAAGCCATAGAGTCTTGTGGTGTGAACTGTTTCGGGGGAGACATTGGTGATGTTTGTAATAAACTCCTCCAGATACCTGCAGGCCTGCTCCAAGTGGGTGGTGTTAATGATGATCTGAACCAGCTACAGAGAGAAAGTTACACTTTTAGACTAAAGGACTAAATCCCTTTGTCATGGTGATATGTGTGCAAAATGACTTTGTGCGTTGATTTGTTCCCACCTCAGTCAGTCCTATGTGAGGTTTTTTGATGAGGTTTTGCAGACAGCTGCTAAGAGTTCTCGTCAGCAGCAAGTTGGTTGATTTTCGCAACATGTCGTCAATCTCTGTTGAACTAGATACACAAACAAAGTTTAGGCTCCGCTCCAGATATTCCACAGTTGTACAACAAGAAGACCAAACGTCTGGAAACATTACAACTGTAGAAATGTTGACATTTTCTAAGGTCCATGTCGACTTACTGCAAGTGAACACAGTAACGGTTCGGTAACCTACCTGCGATGTAGTGACTCTGAGAACTTAAGGCTGGCGTAAATAAACTCTTTGACCTGTGTGTAAATCTGAGGGACAGACTGGGACATGGGCAGCTTCTTAGGAAAGTCCTGCTGCTTACACACACACACACACACACAAAACAAAGAAAACAACAGTATTAAATAACAATCTTGTCATCTAATATGGGTTATCTTCTGAGGATCTCTCTCTTTTCTATGCATTAAAACAAACTTGTGAGACTATGGTTTCTGAACTTGTTACCTTCTCTATCTCAGCATCGTGGAAGGGAAAGCGGCTAACGACCAGTTTATACTCCTCCTCTGTGTCCACTGGGATGGGACTGTAATTGTCCAACTCAAAGATCTCCCTGTGGAAATTAACACACTTTATTTGGTAAAAGTATTTGAGCATCTCACCCTCTTTCACATAAACGCTCTAAAAGTAGAACACACCACTCTACAAATGCCCAAACCTCTGAAGAAACATGACATTGAGGGTTTTGTTTACATTAATTTATGTCACAATTACCTGCCCTACCCTACCCTAGCAGAATTACAATTACAAGCAGATACATCCAAGTGAAGCCCACCTGAAAACCAGTGCCCATTTCTTCAGCAGTGTTTCATTGTACTGGTCTCGAACCTCAAACAGCAGGTCAAAAAGCCGGTTCACTGGGAAACCATAACCCTGTATAGACACAAACACAACACCAAAGAAAACCGATTGTGTTTTAATCATAGTTATTCTACATGCTTCAGAGTCACAAGCTGTTCAGTTAAATGAAGTACAACTCTGAACCAACCTGTAGCGTGTCAGCGAAGATAACTATGAGATTCTTCAACTCCAGGACCAGGTCTGGGTCATCACAGTATGACTGGAGATAAAAAATGGCAAATAATCAGCAAAGAACACTCACAAGTTGGACACAGAGAAAGAAGATCTAAGGTAACGTAATCTATATGGAGCAACTGAGCTATAAGGTTTCTACTATGCAAATTTCAGATCTAATGGTTGATATGTAAATAAGTTTCTTCCCAATTATAGCTACCACAGTGATAAGATAAAATAGGATTCAAAGAGTTTTTATACCAACAGAACTGTCTTCAGATGCAACATATTGGACTTATCATCCTTATATGCAAACATGAAATATCACAATAGAAAGCTTAGTAAACAGGAACAAAGGGGGAGGGCCTTAGCCGAGGGTCAATCAACACCAACGAAGTGCCTCCATTTTTCTGGAGTGTAGAGTGATTTATGACCATGAAAGCAGCACAGTTGCTCATTTACACTGACACAAGGCTCCTGCCAAACACAGGAGTGTGTAAATCAACCAAGTAAATGAACACGGCCTGAGATTTGACATAAAGCAGCGGCTGCCTTCCTCTCTGTTTACTCAGACACACACATACACGTATTAACAGCCAGCTGGAGACTGGACTTAACAGCAGCAAATCACAGCAATGGCAGAAATGTATCTCATCATTTTACAAGTTTACATCTACCATATTCTGATCAGGGCTATACGTGATATGATTCTTAAGTCATGTAGTGACTGTCTATCTATGTATATGCTTTTAATCTAATGAACATGATCTTTAATATATTGGCAGAACTAGCACACGAGGACCTGCTACATTTATTATTTAATAGAACATTCTGGACTGTTGGAAGCAGACTGGCTGATGGACAGGTTTGGGAAAAACACTTTGTCCCTGTGGACTGACCACGTAGTAGTTTGAATGTGGGACTCATGCAACGTGGAGTTGCTTATGTTGTGCCCCAGCAGAGGGGCTACAGGCCAAGGGGGAGACCAGGGCCTTTGTTAGTCTTCTCACCCCACCCTGTGTGGCCCATTCTCTGGCCTGTTAACATAATCCTCTGGGTCATTTACAATTGACTAGAGACCAGCGGTCAGGAATATGCCTTCTTAATCTGCTGTTATTGTTGCAATCTGTCTCTCATTAAGGCCCCAATGACCTCCTCTTTGGCTGCATGCGTATGTGTGTTTTGACCTCTTCTCTTGAGACTGACATCATTAGTGTGTTTGTGGGTGCACTGATCTCCACAGTGTTTTGTGTGTGTATCAGCCAGTGAATGAAGGTTCTTCCAGAATAAATAGATCCACAGCAGGCCCTGTTATCTCTATTAACTCTCAACAGTCTCCTTCTTATTCACAGTCAACTCCCTGCTGATAGTGTGTGCGTGTGTTCATGCATGTGTATGTGCATGTGTGAGAGCCTACAGAGTGTGTGCGAAGCACAGCAATGATCTTGGACAAAGCCATGTTCCACAGTTCATCAGTAAAAGCTCTGGTCACCAGCCCCCGCGTGGCATGGAGGATGTGGTCTTCCACAACAAAGAACCTAATGAACATAAACAAAAACACACAGATCTCAATAATCTTAAGTTTGCACTGAAAAAACGCAACTGTCTGACACACATGACGTCACATGAGAGGATCGTCTTACCCTACAATTTGATTGAAGTACTTCCTGTAGCCTTCCACTGTCTCGTGCTGAACACACACAAACACACACATTAACACGCATAGGTGCATTATACACAAGTCATTAGTAAGGCATACATCTAATTGGAGGGCAGACATCATTACAGCAAAGTGCTCATTAGTCGTCAATATTATTCTACACTCATCAAGCAGTTTTTTAGGAACACCATACTATTACTGGGTTATATATATATTACTGGGTTATATATATATAATTCTTAGAGATTCTGTTTCATGTCGACATGTTTTTTTGCACAGTACAGTAATTAAGAGTTGTTCTCTAATTAACGTAGTCTGTCTGTCAGCTCCAACCAGGCTGACCATTCTCCTCTGACCTCTCTATGCAAAATGACTGGCGGAACATGAGGGCAGTGGTGCCTCAGTGGTTAAGGCTTTGGGCTACTGATCAGAAGGTCGGGGGTTCAAGCAGCACTGCCAAGCTGTTGGGCCCCTGAGCAAGGCCCTCAACCCTATCTGCTCCAGGGTCGCTTTAGTGTGGCTGACCCTGTGCTCTGACCCCAGCTTCCTAACAAGCTGGGATATGTGAAAAGAAAATTTCCCCCTGCGGGATCAAAAGGGTATATAAAATGAAAATTAACAGATTTTTATAATTGTTTGAATAAGCAGATAAACGGGTGTAAGAAAGTGCTTGGTGAGTGTATGTATACTGTATATTATCGTTACGTGGTTGCGTAAAGCCACTACATGGATACATTTTATATCACTACAAAACCTTAGTCATTTTTCAAATTCTGATAGCATTGTGATCGTGATAGCAATTTCTCACGTTTTTCACATAGTAGCTCCAAGTCAAAATGGGAATTCTGACTCTGGTTATTTGGTTATTCTCTAAATTAGCAATCAAATTGGTATGTCTCTAGTACAAAGATGCTTTTTCCAAAATATTTTGCCCAGTAGATGAAAGCTGAAGTCGTGATGGTTAAGGCTAAGTTAACTTTGGCTCTTTGAATTTCATTACTTGTAAATGTAGTGATGTGTGTTGCTCACCATGTTAGCTTGCGGCTGCAGTACAAGCCGGGCCTGTTTTTTCCTTTGTTTCCTGTAGTAGTTCTCAAATGTTTCTCGGTCACCCTGCAGACACAGAAAGATAAAGAAACAGAATTGTAGCTAAGAATAAGGATTCTTTAGGCTGTTACATGCCTGAATGTTTGCTTTTTGAATATAATGAAAGAGAAACGGTGCACTAGTCTATACGTCAAAATGCAGTAATGTAGCTTTTCAAGAACACTCTCTTGGTGGGTAAATCTACCTTTTTCCTTTTCTACAAGTTTTTGTGTGAAAAAAATGGCTTGCAGTGCCCTCCACTGGACTAGCTGAGAGCAGTAGATCAACTACTCTCTGAGCTATGGTGCCACAGTATTAACATAGCTGAAGGCAGCTGGTCAAAATCTAAATAACAGAGAAATGTAGTATTCACTATAAATAGGTGTTGCACCAGTCTCTGCTGCTGTTCTGCTAAATCTTACTTCATCCTTAATGATGAAGTCATTTGTTCACCAGGTGAAATTCTAGAAATATAATGCCACTACACCATTTCCTTTGCTTTTAATGAGTTCTATCATTTACAGTCATAAAATGTGCTGTGACACTTTAAGTGGTCCTGTTTGTAATGAACATGTGAGCAGCAAAGACACCTACCAGCACAGTGTAAATGTGTAGACACCTGTAGACAGGAGAGAAGTCCACCAGGTCCTGAGCTGTAAGAATCTGTCAGACATATATGTGAAAATGTGATTACTGTCAAATACTTGACACATTTCTTTTACATTTGTTTATTTAACTATTGAAGACAAGTAGATAACTGTGAAAATTACCAACCCCATTCATAGCCAAATGTATAGTGCTTACACAATTATACAACCTATACAAAGACTAGAATAAAAAATAAAATAGAAAACAGGAAATAAAGATGAATGCAGTCATTTTATTATGGTCACCTCCTGTCATACTGAAAAATACACATTTCTTCACCTCTTCGTCAGCTTCATCCTCGTCTCCTGTGTCATCATCCATTAACAGGCCATTGGGAGTGTGAGTGTGTGTTCGTCCATTGAAAGAGTACACAGGCTTGGTGTAGTGGCCAATACTGGCCTGCTTTGCTACTGCACTGTTAAACGTCCTGTGCTGCTGTGCCTGGAGACACAAACACACCCACACATACATGCGTGTTAAGATAAATAACGTTTTTTTCACCGCTATTTGTGGAATTCTTAAAAAAGTCAGTCTTATACCTGTCTCATGGCAGTTTCTCCAACCTTGTCCGAGTGTTTTCGAATGCTCTCCAGGAAGTCCTTGAGGTCGGACATGGAGATCTCTTTGATCTCCTCTCTCAGTCTCGGCAGGTTTTCAGCCATGATCTGACAGAACCTGTACTGACTGACCCTGCAGGAGACACAACAGAATCAGTCTAATCCTCTCCATTTTAAAAAAGCAATATCCAATCCAGGATTATCTGGTTTTATATGGAAAAAGAATAAAATAGATCTAGCTTGACTCATATTGGACTTGGTTAGCAAAATAACCAAACTCAATAGTGACATCATTTAGTCAAAAGATTTCTTGTAGAATATACCTTTGACAGCCTTGAAAGTGTGGTTTTACCTTGGGATGTAGACCTTCTCTAGCTGCTCCATGGTTTTCAGTGCAGCATAGTATCTGTGGTGACAAACAGCATAGCTTCAGTTAGAATGCCATCACAACTATAATTCTTTAATACAGCCATGAATGGCCAAGCACACAGGTATTCAAGTGTATAATCAGATACCCAAATGGCCAAAATAAAAAGGCAGGCTTGCTGTAATTCGTCCTGGTGCATGGTTGCATGGAGCCAAAGAATACCCCAACACTCTGCAACACTACCGGGAAAATGTTTTGTGAGTAGATGAAAGGTAAGGTTGAATTGTTTAGGGGGAAAAAAAACATATGTGTGATGTGATAAAAGGCACTGCATAACAACAGCATCATGATTTGGAGCTGTTTTGCTACCTCTGGGTGTGGACAGCTCACCATTAATGAGGGGAAAAGAATATCTGGATTTTCAAGGTACCTTGCAGAATAATCAGGTCAGGGTGGCTGTCCAGCAGGAGCTATGTAAAAGCTGGGTGATGCAGCAGGACAATGACCCTGAACATCAAAGTACAGAATGACTTCAAAGAAAATCCTTCTTTTTGCGTGGTCCTGTCAAAGCCCAGATCTCAACCCAAAACAGATGCTATGGAATAACCTCAAGAACGCCATTCACACCAGATATCCTCTGCTTGAGAATAAGGTCTTCTGTTCCAAACCTGGTCCTGAACATTGCACAACTCTGATCAGTAGCTACAGGAAACACTGGATTGAGTTTGTTGCACCCAAAAAAAGTTTGACCAGCTATTAAATGAACAGGTTCATTTTGGTTACACAAGCTTTAGCATGCACACGACACACTGGAATAGTGTTCTGTAGATCGGTCGGAGCCCCTTTGTTTGTTTCTAATTTACAGAGCTAGGGCTGTGAACAAACCCCAGATTATTTATCAGCACATACACACAATGGACAGCTAGTGGAAGGACAGGACATATTTGTTGAATTTGACAAAAGGTATATTGAATAACCATTACATTATCCACCTGGAAGGAAACGTACACTCTATTCTCTCGTTTTGGTTTAAAGTATGTTTGCTAGCTAATAAATATGAACCAGGGCTTGTTATTAACAGAAAGCACAATAACAGTGGCAAAAACAGTTGTCCCTGTAATCATAAAACAGGTGTAAATTCAATACTTGATAGTGTTCTGAGAAAACCCTAAATACTTCCAGAAGACAAGAGAGTATGTACTGGATTTAAGACTTAAAGTTGTGACCAGTGTATTAAAATATGGTGGGAAACCTGGGAGACAACACACTTGATGTGAGAGATAAATGGGAACTGGAATTGAATGTCATTATTGAGGATAAGTGGAAGGATATGTGTGAGATCAGCCACAAAGGTATAAATAGGAACCTATGGAAATAATTTGACTGGAAAATTAAAATGAGATACTTCAGGACCCCTCTAGTCATTTCTAAATTTTACAAAAGTATACCTCCGCTATGTTGGAGAAATTGTGGAAAGGTGGCAGATCACTCGCATGTCTTTTGGGACTGCCCAGTACTACTTCAGTATTGGCAGGACATTAAACTTGAGATAGAGATTATACTCACTGTCAAAATACCTATAGACCCAATGTTCTTTCTTTTAAGAATTCCTCCTGAGAATATTATTCATAAAGACCATAGATATATTCTCCATATTCTTTTGATGATTGCAAGAAAAAAGATCACTGTTAATTGGAGAAAACCTTCTCCTCCAACAGTGACAGAATTGACACAGAGACTTAAACAAGTCTACCTAATGGAACACAAAACTTCAACTGAAAACGGACTTGTTCTCACAAAGATGGACTCCAGTGAGACATTATCTGAAAATGTAAATGTAAAACCCTCTGTCAAGACTGTATTTAACTGTTAGTGTTAATACTTGATTGAAATAAAATAAAGTAAAAAAAATATATATATATACACTGCCTGGCCAAAAAAAAAGTCGCCACCTGGATTTAACTAAGCAAATAGGTACATGCCTCCTATTGGATAATTACTGCATGGGTGATTATCTTTCAGCTGGCAACTAGTAGGTCTAAGTCTAAGGAGATTGCAGAAACGACTACAATTGGGTTAAGAACTGTCCAACGCATTATTAAAAACTGGAAGGATGGTGGGGAAGCCTGGGTGAATGCAGTGCGAGAGTGAGTGGGTGGTGGTGGTTGGAAGGGCCGATGGCGCAGAATGGCAGCCTGGCTTCCATCAGTCTAACCCAGGGCAGCTGTGGCTACATACGTAGCTTACCACCATCAAGTATGGGAGTGAATGAATAATGCAATGTAAAGCGTCTTTGAGTGTCCAAAAGACAGAAAAGCGCTATATAAAACCAATGCATTATTATTATTTTTGGGGAACCATCGTCTTCCAGGAAGAAATGTGATTGGAAAAAAAATCCTGAATGATCGTGATCGGTGATCACTTAAATGTTTGACCAAATCAAATCGAAGAAAAACAACAGTAGAACTCAGGAGTATGTTTAATAGTGAATGCAAGAGCATTTCCACACGCACAATGCAAAGTCAACTCGAGGGATTGGGATTGAACAGCTGTGTAGCCGTAAGAAAACCACTAATCAGTAAGGCTAACCAGAAAAAACTATCTGGGGGGCTGCAGTTGGTCAGGTCTAGGTTCAGCAACATTATGTGCCCAAAGAATGAAGTCAGCTGACTACCTGAATATACTGAATGACCAGGTTATTCCATCAATGGAGTTTTTCTTCCTTAATGGCACAGGCATATTCCAAGATGACAATGCCAGGATTCATCGGGCTCAAATTGTGAAAGAGTGGTTCAG
>OMNN01025703.1:0-12702 GCA_900302755.1 Chromis chromis
CGCGTTGACATCATATCCGGGAGATGTCCGTAAATTTCAGCAAAATCTCAGGCTTCGGTTATCCCGTGCGAATGCGCCACATAAAAAGCAGACGTAGCGGGGTCATTTATTTATTACATGGGGTCCCCAGATAATACTTATCCCGTGCGAATGGGGCTTTAGACACCCAAATAAACGTTGTCCCAGAACAAGCACACTCCCTCATGCAAATGGCAATCCCAAATGTCACTGGCCTACCCCCGCATGAAAATGTACCCCACCACATCACAGAAACATCAAACAATCAGGAACATCTGGAGGAACATGAAAATCGCCCAAGATGTTGATTTGACCTCCAAACTTCCAAGACCCCATTCTGATCAAGCATCAACAGGATGCAGTGGAACAAGTTTGATTGACAGAGGCCCCACTGCACAAGCCAGAGTACCCAAAGGATCCACTGCCAACGTCCTGGTGCCAGACCCCATAGGACACCCTGAGAGGTCCTCTTGTCCATGCCCAATGGTTCAGAGCATTTTGACCACATAAGGGGGACCAACACAATATTAGGCAGGTGGTCATAATGTTATGCCTGATCTGTGTATATAGATGGAATGAGCGACCTTAAAACAAGAAAAGAAGGGAGGTGAGTAAACACATCCAGAATTCATATAATTCATTGTGTGGTCAAATTCCTCATCTCTCATTTTTTCTCTTAAAAACAGGAATAAATCACTTCATTTCTTTGTCCCGACATGTTTTTAATTTTCACCTATCACTTTCCTCCCTGCCTTGTCTCTTGAGCTTGTCTCATTTTCCTCCACGCTACTCTTTTTGTCTCCTTGACACCAAGCCTCCTGTTACTATATTTACCATTCTATTAGACACAGTCTGTTCTTTGGCTCTTGCTCTCTTGGCTGTGGTGTAATGGATCTCTTTGCAAAGTTATAGCAGGGAGTCACGGTTGATTTCTAGCCTTCACTATCCTTGCATCTGCCAACTGCTCATTCACAAATCCCATGCTAATCAAACATTGATTCATCGATAACTAAATCATGGCTTAGTGGAGTTCCATCATGCTGAACTAAACTCCTCAGCATACCGTAAACAGGAGAATACAATTTTCAATTCTATTATATTCCATACTATACTACTCTCTTCCATCCTTGGCCCAAGGATTTCAGGCCCAGTGCACTGAGCTGACACAGTAGCTCATCATGCTTTATTATTTCCCTGCTGTAGTTCGAGGCAGCCTGATCACAGCTGGCTAAAGACACAACACGAGTCTATCTATCTGCATTTAGCCTGCCAGGCTGCTTGTGACATGACAGGCGCTTAGCAGTGAAACCGCTGTATCTGGGCTGGCCCGAAACAGAGAAATTACTCAGCCCATTACAGCAATGAGCTGCACACTGGTTCCCAGCACTTAGTACGGCAATGAGGCAGCACAACGGGCAGCCATCACGCAAAAATGGACACATGTAGTGGGCCTACACACACACACACACACACGCACACACACAAAGATGGATTTCTGCTACTGACAGCCTGCTACCACTGTCAGTCTTTTTCTCTTTCCTAAGAGATGATGAACCTATTATGTGGACCTGTCACAGAGAGACAGACGGATACACACATTATGTACACACACACACACACACTCTACGTCGTATTTAATTTTACATCCATCCAAGCGCCAAAGAGTTTTGTGCTGTGACCCATTAGAATTCAGCCTCCCTTCTCCACTTTTGCCTTCCTGCTTTTGATTTAAACCAGAGGGGATGTGATGTGACTGTGATGAATGCTGAGACTTATCACATCGCTCAGTCTGACTGCGTGTATGTGTGTGTAATACTTAATATTCCTGTAATTAACAAAGCTCTTTGACTATGTAGAGGTTGTCACACTGTGATACAGACAGACAGACACGTGTGCACAGCCTCGCTTCTGAGTCTAAATGGAGGTCTCTCCTCCGTACGTCCGTGTGTTCAAAGCAAACACTGCTTGGCTCTTTTGTGCATTACAGAGAGTTTTTTAATAGCAGGTTCTGTGGCAGCCGACGCTGAAGATTGCATGTGAGTGTGCACTGCCGCGCTTCAGACGACTGGGGCTTTGATAATGTATTCATGCCTCCCAATGACAAATGGCTCCCACCAGGAGGCGGTTTAACATTTAAATGAGGAGCAGGAGAAAACATTGAACCACAACACACAGCAGTGAGCGGATACACAAGGGCAGGGCCAGAGAGCCCCTGCATGTACTGGGACAAAGACATTAAAACCCACAATGAACACACAACTTCGATCCACCCACACTCAAACACGAGTACCCGCCGACGCCGAACACAAAAAAAACTCATGTGAAGGAAGGAAGGAGAAGGGGGTAAGATAGAGGAACAGCTGGCGTCCCGGTGGGGAATCAGAGAGCAGAAGAGAATTTGCTGGCGCGCAAAACCAGCAGCTACTGATCAGAGTTTATATAAACAGCCCGTCAAGCTCTCTGCTCAGGTTGGAACAATATCCCCCTCAAACAATACTGTGCTGTGCCGTCGGTGTGCCAGGTGCTGCTGCACGGGCAAAACTCTGTGGCTTTTCAGTCATTAACTCAGAAACACAAACACATGATGGGAGGAAGTCCTTTGATTGACTGGCGACCTTTTCAGAGTTTATCCCGCCTCTCGCCCTGGAATATTCCCCAGTCCCCTGCGACCCTCAACAGGATAAAGCAGCTATAGCTAATCGATAAATGATGTGAAAAGATGTGCATAAATGCAGGGATAAGTGTGAGAACCAGCACATGTACATAAACACAGATGTACTCTCACATGCATGTATGCACACACACAACGTCGATCACATTCGGGTCTGTAACTTCACACATCATGGAGTGACAAATGGCTCTGTCTGCCTCCCCTGCCAGTGGAATTGATTACTATGGTAACAGAGAGTCGCCTCCAGACTACACACTCGTTGCTGCTAATTCTCCAGCTGACACGACCTCTGACCTTGACATCAACATCGTCATTACTTTGCTACTTTGTTAATCAAAACTTGTATCATTCCCCTCTCTTTTCTCTTCCTCCTTTTGTTTTGCCTTATTTCTATCTGTGATCTTTGCCTTTCTTCCGCAATCTGGACTTGAGTCTATCCCTGTAGTATGTTCGCTCTATCACTCACCATCTGTTGCTGCCCAGAGGGCTGCTCGAGCTGACCTGCCCTCATGCTGTTAACCAGCAGCTACAGTCAGTCTGTCGCTAACCATGCAAAACACTTACCGAGAGTGTACTTTCTATTTCAGGCAAACCCACAAGGTCAGATCGGCTAAAACAGGCCCAGGGACTGACCCGAGACGTAGTAGGAAACTCTTATTTCACTCTTGTACCTTTAAAAGGGAAGCTTTTAATCAAGTCAATGGCACGATGCAAAACTGAAGGTCAGCGGCAGCATACTTTTATTTTGAAAGATATTCCTCAGTAGGTAAAGATCTAAGTGCATGGTTGATGCAGTGGGTTTTAGTATTAGGTGTTAAGAAATATATCTGGAAGCAGTGAAGATAAATGCAATTTAAAGTTATTAGAGACCTCTCTCTGACCCCATTGATATATTTCTTTTTCCAAAATCATTTTTCTCCTTTTATATAGGCGTCTGCTTTAAACTCCTTTTTTTACACTGTGTTTCTGCCCTCACCCTCCTCGTCCTCCTCCTCTCCAGAGCGAGGGTGAATAGGTATTCATTGGAGGTCTCCACATAAATATAAAGATGAAGATGTAAGGGTCAATCGATATCCTGTTGGTAGTCCACATGGGCGGGTTGTCATACAATCATTGCCCAGTTCGCTGCGGGAAAGGAGCAAATTTGTCCTATCAATGACACAGCATGCATGAAAAGAGTCGCGGCAGGGGTCAAGCAGGTATCAGTATTCCGCTCATATTTCCGCCTCATGCACAACCACAGTGAGTTGTTAAAGGACTGGGTTTTGGGGTTTTTATGGTTCTCCTTGCCTATATCTATCTGTGAAGGCAGAAAAAGGAGCACGAGTGTCTCTAATCTATTTCACCTCTTACATCTTGGACATTTATAGGACAGAGTGCAGGTTGAATTTTATGTTTTGTCACGTTATGTCAGTTTTATTTTATGTTTTGGCTCATTGGATCTCATTGGATGGCAATGCCGGTGTGTCAGTCTGTCCAACACTATGGCCCAGACTGAAATATCCCAACAACGAGAGTGTTGGATGGGAAGTCATAAAGGTTGCAAAATTTATGGTCCCCAAAGGAAGAATCTTAATGAGTTCACCATCAATCCCCTGACGTTTCATTTAGCACCACCAGCAGGTCAAAGTTCTCATTTATCCCGTGAACGTTCAGACATTCAAGGTTTCTAGACACTGTATCCTTATAACTTTAGTGAATCAGTGTTTTAGTTTTCTCCTGCACCACCATGAGGTTGATATTTGGAGTTAAGTGTCTCAACAACTATTGGCTGGATTGTCATGAAACTGGCTACAGACTCGCACGTGATGGATTATGTAACTTTAATGGTCTTTTGACTTTTCATACAGCTCTATTATGTCAATTAATCTCTGATTGCATTGTTGTAAAACATAATGATGTTACCAGCAGCTTAAACCACACTTTGTGTTTGGTGCTTTTTACTGTTGGTTAAGAGACTAAATTAAGACAGTGAACATTACAAACATGAAATCTGCAAAAACCAGGATCTTAGCAATAGCCATGTTTCTGTGTTTTTCTTGTTTCTATTGGTGCACAAAAGTAAGAAATAGGCTGTGTAATAAATAAATGTGTAATAAATGGAGTGGGAGAAGCTCAACCTCAAAGAAGACACAAACAAAACTTGAAAAAATTAATATACGTCTTTAGGAATTATTATAAGTTGGGCATGTTGTAATTATTCCTTCATGTCATCCAGGTTGGTCATGTTTCATGTTGTCTGGTGGTGAAGACAACAAAAAGAAGCAGATGTACTTCATCAGTCATGTAAGTTTAATGTTCACATGAAGAACATTAAGTCTTTATCTAAGAAGTCAAAAACAACATCAAACGAGCATAAAAACTTAAGATTTAGATAGTTTTCTCGTGTTTCCATTAACTTTTTGATTACATTTAGATTAATCTCAACATGACACCGTATTTAGGTCCAACCTTGAAAAGCTATTCTTACTCTTGTTTTGAAATTAGTGTCAAAGTGATAATTGAATTTTAAGATGATACCAAGGCAACACTTATGGTGAAGGCTTGTGTTGACAAAAAAAAACAGTTTTGTTTTCTACAACAACAAATTAAATTTAGCAAAAAAACTTTTCAAAGTTTGTTTTCGAAATAAAAGCAGCCATGCAAGGGTCAATGAGGAAAAAGATTTGATTATAACTTGAAGTGCTTGCAAATAATTGTGATGTTCACTGCCTTGGAGGCATTGTTTTGTTTGTATCAAACTGAGGTTCCATCAGCTCATTCGATTCGGATGTTATCTGTCCATTAAATGGTCTTTTATCAGTGAATATCATTCGCATACACATGGGTCAGTAGAGACTTCTTCCACCTTTTCGTATGCTTGGTAGGCGTGTTATCATCCATTCAGATCACTGATGAAGACAAAATAACCCCGATAATGTCTATGACCTTTTGTGGTCATAGACAAATCAGGCTGTTTGGTGCTAGACTAAACCAACCATCAACTGAAAGAAGGTGAGTGAGAGCGAAGGTAAAAATGTGACTTGGATCAAACCGTTGACTTATGCCTCCTCCATCCAGTCCAGCCTCCAAATGTGGACTTTTGGGTTTTTTTGTAGGTGAAAAAACATGGCCACACTGCCATTAAATGGGGTGATAACGCGCCTTGTGTGCATACTAGAAGGTGGAGAAGGTCCCTACAGGCCCATATGTATGGGAATGACATGCACCGATAATGAGCCATTTAATGGACTGATAACTTTCGAATTGGATGACCAGCTCTACACCTAATGCAAAATACAAAAAACTCTAAAGAGATACATAATAGTGTAGCCCAACTTGTGTGCACAGATGCAGATAGCAAATTCCAGGCGAGTTTGTAAGTTTGCTTGTGCTTGGGTTGAAGTATGGCATTTTCTTTGATTAATTAAACTTGTCATAATGAAAAGAAGAGGAAACAATCTCATATTAAAGCTCTCAGGTTACAAATTTAAGTTCCAAGTCCCCGTATCTTGAAAACTTTACAATAATATCAAGCTGCATCCTCTTATCCAGCCGTTGCTTCTGGCTCCAGCACAAATCTTCCTCTCTCTCACTCCCGGCTCTGTCCACTCCCCATTTCTCATCCTCTCTACCTATTCCTCATCCACTTCCCCAGCTCTATATCATTTTCTTGTTATCTTCTCTTATGTCCCTTCCTTTCTCTTCCTCCCCTGACTCTTCCACCTCCTCCCACCTTCTCCTCCTGCCCCATCATTACTCCTCTTTCACTGCTCATCTTTCTAAGGCTGCCGAATTTCCCAGCACAACAGTGCTATTCTGCTGCCTACTAATAGAATCCCTCAGTTCCTCTAATGGATCTGTCAGAATCTCCTGAGTACAGGAGACCAGATGGATTGATAGGGAGAGGGAGGGAGAGAGACAGACAGAGGGGGGACAAAGAGACAGAGAGACACAGAGAGATGATGAGACTGAAAGAGAAGCAAAGAGAGAGTAAAAAAAAAAAAAGACTTGCTCTCGACACTTTGATCTGTGCCTCGGAAACTCTCAGAGCAGCAGCTCCACTGACACTGCCAACCCGCCAACATATGGTCCGATAGACACAGTGCCACTTAAGGCCATCCCATTGTCACCATGGGATAATGACAGCCACACTGTGGCCAGGTGAGTCTTTTCATAGAGCGTTTTCTATGCATATGAAAAGGCTTGATATCTACTTTTTTCATACTTGCTGCAATGGTCCTGTAACAACACTTGTCACCCACAAGGAATCCTTGGAAAATGAGAACAAATCTATGGTAGGAAACCTTGATGCCACTCTGCCACTGCATTAAGTAGAGCATTAAAATACAACAATGTGAACAGTCTTGAATAGATTATGCATAAAAATGTTTGTAGGATGTTTTAAGGAAAGTGAACTTGTGCAACTGCATCAAACTGTTTTCTTCTGTAAATGGCGCAACCAGATTAGAACAATAAATATAACTTTCATTAATTAGATCAATTATTGTCTCCTATCAGTCAGTGACAAAAGTAGGACATTTATTAATCTGAAGGTTTTACGGGTTATTTTAAATATGTCACACAGCGTTTATGTCTAATTATCTTCCATCAGTGGCTTAATTGCAACTCACCGTTGTCTGTGGCGGTGAAGACAGCTGTGTATTTATTGTCGTGGACATAAGGGGACTCACGGTCCAGCGAGGCCGAGGTGTTGACAGTTCCTTTGACTGGACTCACACTCAGCCAGCCTGCTGGGTCTTGCAGAACAGCATACCTGAATGAAGGTAAAAAGAAGAATATACATGAGAAGTTGGGACCACAAAAGATCAACTGTCTGCTCTATCTTGTGAAAAGGTTATCTTTTCAAGTTATTTTGCTCAAATATTTTTAGGTGCAGAACACAGACCGGCAATAACAACAGCACAGTACATTTGAATACTCCATATTTGTTCAATCCTGTCTATAAGTCATAGATTCCACATAAAATATGGACGCAGCCATCCTGACCTCAAGTAATGGTTTGTGGACAACTGTTGTGAATCATCAAATGTCTCATTTTGGCCATCACCACGTTGGTTTTTCGAGGCAAAGCTGACTGAGAACCTAAGGACACTATGCATGCCTCCTGTATACACCGATCAGCCACAACATTAAGACCACTGACAGGTGAAGTAAATAACATTGATCATATTGGTACGATGTGGTGTTCTGCTGGAAAACCTTGGATTTGGGCATTTATGTTGATGAGACGTAGACACCCAAATAAACATTGTCCCAGAACAAGCACACTCCCTCATGCAAATGGCAATCCCAAATGTCACTGGCCTAGCCTTGCAGGAAAATGCACCCCAACACATGGTAAAAACATCAAACAATCAGGAACATCTTGAGGAACATGACAATCACCCAGGATGTTGATTTGACCTCCAAACTTCCTAGACCCCATTCTGATCAAGCATCAACAGGATGCAGTGGAACAAGTTTGATTGACAGAGGCCCCACTGCACAAGCCAGAGTACCCAAGGATCCACTGCCAACATCCTGATGCCTGACCTCATAGGACACCCTGAGAAGTCCTCTTGTCCATGCCCAATGGTTCAGAGCATTTTTGACCACATAAGGGGGACCAACACAATATTAGGCAGGTGGTCATAATGTTATGCCTGATCGGTGTATATACAGTCACAAGGCAGTCAGGCCCTATAGCATACCCAGCTTTATCCTCTGGTTTACTCTAAATGCTACCGTAATTTACAAAATAAACACCGTGTTGTATTGAAGAGGACTTGAAATTAGTGATTGAAACCATAAATTCATTAGAAAAATGTTCACTGAAGTAATAGATCAAGTGAGAAGCAGGGTCATTTTCTCATAGGCTTCTGGACAGTTTGACTTATTATAGGAGTTGCACCCTGCTGGCCAATCAAAAGAATGCACGTTGAAGGCACTTTGCATTGGCTTCACTTTTCAGATCATGATGCTACATCCATCTTTATATGCAGTCTATTATATAACTCCACTGAATTAAAAAATATAAAAAATATTTTCATTAAAAAAAAAAAAATCAGTTTCTGTTTTTGCTATCACTGGTGAAAAAAACATACTTAAAGTGTGATATCCCTGAAATACCACAAAGAAGAGCAGATGAGTCACCTTGAATATCGACAAATGCAAAAAAAAAGAAAAAAGAAAAAAGAAAGCTAAACAGAGTAGGTGTAAGCAGTACGAAATGAAAAAGGTTCTGCTCACATCAAGTAAAGAATAAAAGCTATAATTAAAAATACAACACTCGTAGACTGCAGTTTAATGAGATTTCACAATCTGAAGAAATACACTTTACAGGACTGAGGTCTGAAGATGATGAGGGCCACTCCAAAAATCTTGTGGGCGAGCTGCCAAGCTGGCATTGCCTTGAAAACGAGCTGGAGAGCGGATCATGACCTCGCTAATGTGGCCACTCAGTCTGCCTCTGATGGCTGCTAGATGGTGATTGGAAGGGGCTTACATCTGTGCTAGCATCACATGGGATTGATTTAAGAGCTAGGGTCCTCTATTTTTCCATATATATATATACACCAAGGCACCTGCATAAGCTTAAACACATGTAGGCCGCATGATTCATATGTGCACAAAAGGCAGCTAAAAGTTTCCCAAACACACACAGTCGCGCACACAGACACACACAAGACTACCGACTTTCTCCACCACAAGGCCGCTCTTTGCCAAAGTGCTCAGCAGTAGACAAATTGTCTTTGAAATGGAGCTCTTCAGCTAACAGAGCGCGACAAAGCCTTGGGAAATGGCTTTGCAATCAACCTCTGCTCACACCTTTCGCCTCTCACTCTCACTCACATACACTTTCCCTGCCAGCGATTACTACTGTTAACCAACACGTGTTTTACTGTAGCAAAGGAAGCAACGTTGTGAGGTTAAACGCACTATTAATACTGATGCGTGTATCGTTGTGTCTCTCTCCCTTTTTTTTTATTTTTTACACACACTCACTATAATGCAAACTGGAGGATCCACATGATTCATAAGGCCTCCAATATAACAGAGCCAGGTTCACAGGTTATTAACTTCCATATGTCTCACTCCTCCCATCACCTGCTACATTATCAGACACACACTGTGGTTTCTGTGTTGGAGTACAGAGTCACTGTTTCATCATCGCCACATTGTGAAAGAGAAAAATACACGTGCACATGAATACAATGATATTTTTAGGGCATTTGCTGTCAAATCTATCATATTTTATGCAACTATGCACAACAGCATGCCCAATACATTGGCATTAATGGTATTAATTTCTATCGTTTTGCTATTGACACACATGTCAGCTGATTTTGGAGAACTTTTAGGACGAGTTTTTATTACACAGTTGAACCACGAGCAGCTGCTGACTGTTATTTTGTAATGCATCGCTCAGGACTTGTCTTGGTCATAATTCTTTAAGGTGGTTATGGTGGAAGATAGGGATAGACCGATTATCGACCTTGCATTTTTCCTGGTACATTATTGATCAATTATTGATTAACTGAATGCGTTGTTTCAGGTGTAATGCAGTGTCCTCTCTCTGTCTGTCGTCACTCTGTGGTCTCAGAAATGTCTCTCAAGCAGCAAAAAATGTACAAAGAAACACAAGCTGTTGCTGCAAGCCATGAAATTGGCTTCTCTCACAGTGGCTAAGTCTATGCTAACAGCTAGCTGCTAAGTTAGAAGGCAGCCCAAGATTGAACTGAAACAGAATCTGGAAAACAATAATTAATAATGATTTAAGATCTGGACCTTAGTAGGCAATAAAAGTGACAGAACAGTAAAAGATTAAGAAAACAGAGAAGAACAGCAGACACATAACTGCAGGAGACAAACTGATCAATCTCAGGTGAGAGCGTCCTAATTTAATGACTCCTATTTCTATTTCATATATTCTGTTATAGTCACCCTTATTAATGAAGAAGCCTAGTTATGAATGACAGGTTCTCTGCTATCACATGTTGTTAAAACATTACTTTTAATATATATCGTTCCAAAAATCGGTTATTGGCCTTTCTTGATCACCAATAATTGGCATTGGCATCAGCCCTGAAAAACCCATATTGATCAATCCCTAGTGGAAGAGTTACTGTAAATTCAAGCATCAATAACTCCAATCTTAAAAAAGTTCTTTGTAATATGTACATTTTGACAATTTGGAATAAAGTGAAAATCCCTACTTGTTAAACACAGATTGAAGTCTGAAAATCAGCAGAGCATTTTCAGTCTACATAAACTCACAGATCTGCTGTAACGTTGAGACTCTAAGAACTTCTTACAGACATGTGGCGCTACACAGACTGCTGGAGTGAAATATGAGGGGCATTATGTTTTCCTTCCTACAGTAGAAGTTGCGGAGTGTAATGCTCCTGTCTGCCTCAGTGCAAGGTAACAACTAAATGAGTCAAAGCCACTGTTTCTCCTCTCTGTGCAAACATGGAGACAGTCCATTAGAGCCCTTTAAAGGGCAAATTAGAAAGACATTAAAAAGCCATTAGGAATATTCATATCTGGTCCAACGTGTTTATCTCTAAAACCAGAGAAGGCCCAAACAAATCAGTCAACAAATGAGACAGTGCGCAAACACAAAGCTCACACATGTCCTCATTTAGCTGCACATACACACACCGCAAACAGACAAAAGCAAGCGAAAGTGAATTTAAAGCAAAAAATGTCTGCTTTCATTGTGAAATAAATTGCAAGACAGCAAGGTGATTTGTTCGGATTTTTGCTTAAGTTGCAGAATGTGCAGCATCATGAGGCAAGCACTGTGACCCCAATGTTAGAGAGAGGTGGCCTTAATATTGCTCTTTCCACTGAACTGCAGAGCTGCACCCTTAGGGGCTACTCTGAGCTGCTATAGCTGGCATCAGCGCCCAGTCCGTGTGTGTGTGTGTGTGTTTTTAGTAAGGGATTTGCCCTTAGCGGTAAGAGGACACAGAGAAGCCTGTTGGAGGACGGTTGGAGTCGACTGCATCTGACTGTCAAAGTGTCTCATTAGAGGTGATCCAGGACCACACACATAATACAATACCAGCACAAAGCTTTTCTCCTTCACTTAAGCCTCTCTGGGAAGTCATCCTTTCAGTGTTTATTAGAAAAAACAGAGTTACTTTAAAATATTAGTCAAATTTGAACTAATCTGCTATTAAGCTCAAACTACTATAATTTAAGAAAATTGCAGGCACTTGCAAATTTTTGTTAAAAACATGTAATTCTGCCGAAGAAGTGCTATTTTGCCAACACTTAATGAGAAATCTGTGCAGAAAACCCCCAAAACCAACATAAAGTTGATTAAAAAACCTGCCAGATAATGATGCTTAGTAGAACAAAAAAAGAAAGTCGTAACCAATACACACGGAGAAAGTAAATAATTTATTTTGACAGCAAATTCAGAAGCTCTAATCTGAAAGCAGGGCTTCACTGTCACCCTTTGGAAATGTGAGCGACAGATGAGTTCTTTCTGACTGTGATCTGAGCCTTATTCCTCGTTTTTTTCCTCAGACAACTCAAAGGAATCTGGGAGCAGGAGGGAGAAAGAGGCTTGCCGCCCACTTGTAATCCAGCTACATCAGGAACAAAATGCTGGCATACATTGTGCGCGTCTGCATTCGTGTCTGTGTGTCAATAGCAGGTGTGGGTGGGATACACAGAATAAGGGAGACAATTTGTGGTAAGAGCTAATTTAGAGGGAAGATAAAGGCTGAGCAGTGAGTGCCATAGAGGAAAAGCTCTTTGCATAAATGCTGATTATTTCTCTTGTTTGTTTGCACTTAAGTAAGATATGTTGCTGGCACTTCTCCTAAGTAGTAGTAATGTACAGTAGTGTGGTTGTCTTCGCTATTTCCTCAGCAGCATAAACTTACAACGGAGGTTTAAAAATGTACTTTCCGAACTGGACGATGTATTTTTTAAATAGAGAAGTTGACCATTATCTTGCTTTACAATTTGTTTCATTTAATTCCTAGGCGGTTTGTTCCATCACAACATGTGTG
>OMNN01025703.1:12722-28091 GCA_900302755.1 Chromis chromis
TTATGCACAATCTTAAAGGACTTAAAAAGTTAACCTTGACTTACTTATGCTTTAGTTGCATCATTAAGTGCAAGATTTAATGGATTACAATGTTACAACAAATGTAAGCTTAACACAATTACTTACTTACTTCTCAAATACATAATCATATGTTCTGTGATGGAAAAATGACCTGTCCAGACTTTGTCCCATCTCCTCCCCAATGTCTATCTGTATTCTTATGTTACATGATATTACTTATGTAATATTGACACACAAGACACTACTGTTCCTTTAAATAGCTACTACAGTGACTCAGTACTGAACTTTCCAAATGTTAAAAAGCTCACAAGAGACAGACACACAAAAAAGAAGGCCAAAAATCCCAGCAGCAGACACTAAGACATCCTGACTTTTAGTACCCAGCATGGATTCAGTTTCAAGACCTGCAGATCCTGCAATTTCATTCTGCAACTAAACAGCATCTTTCATCAGACTCTCCTTGTCTCCTAAACGGCCACTTATTTCAAGGTTGTAATGAAGCAACCAACATAATCCTGATGCATCAGCCACTGGGAAGCTAACTTCAGAGCCTCAGAGGATGTTATACAGAATGGTCTGGCTGCACCTCATCAACATTCTGCAATAGGGGGAAAAAACACTCTGGTTTGTAAGCACTTCTTTTAATCCGTTACAGTCGTCTTGGGCAAAGTTGCAGGAAGGTGTTTTGGTGTAACATTTGCACGGAGGGAGGCAGGCGCTGTCACCAAATTGGCTAATTCACCAAAAGACCCAAGCAGGATTGCCTTATTTCTATTGTTAGCATGTTGCAGCTTAAAGGTGGTTGTTTTATTTCCTGTAGCAGAGCAAAATTTGAAAATGGTAACATACAGGGGTACTTCAAAGAGTTGTCGGCCTCACCAGAAAAGAGAAAGACTGTTCTTGCATTATTTTTCAACACAGTCTGCTTTACCTTCAATGCACTTGGTCTAAGGTCACATCTTTCAGATACTCATGCATTCATGACCTTTTATTTTCTCTGAAAATGGCAACTTTGCAAGTGGGATCTCAGTTTGGGAAACAGAAGTCAGATGGTGCAAGTTAAAAGCCACATTTGGCTGTTTCTGCCACCTGTGCTTTGAGGTTTGTATGAGGTAAATGTATGATCTCACTATGTTATCGTATCTGCATCATTGTGATGTCAGACCAAGTTGGACAAAAATCTAACCGGCATGCATTGTGTGCCAATCACCAGTGATCAATTCTGCTATGGTCAGGTTAATCTCAAAGCAGCCTAAAGATACAAGGATTTTTACATGAGACTGGAAGTTCCCATCTCTATAACTCAAGACCTATCTATGTGGAAGGAACTTTGGTCTGCTCTTAATTTACCTCTTAGTGTCAAGGACTGGGTAGAAAAACCGAGTCCCCACCCTCATCCTTTGCCACTCAGTTTTTTATTTGATTGCTTCAAACATTTGAGTTTATGTGGACAGTGACATAAGGCTTTATGATATGCAGTTATGCCCCAAAATGAGAGTTATACCCCTTGTTTCCATCTGAAGCAGAGAACTTTTTGAAGTATCCTTGTATACACTGATCAGCCACAACATTATGACCACTGACAGGGGAAGTGAATAACATTGATCATATTGGTACGATGTGGTGTTCTGCTGGATATCCTTGGATTTTGTCATTCATGTCGATGAGACTTAGACATCCAAATAAACATTGTCTAAGAACAAGCACACTCCCTCATGCAAATGGAAATCCCAAATGTCACTGGCCTACCCCCACAGGAAAATGCACCCCACCACATGGCAAAAACATCAAACAATCAGGAACATCTTGAGGAACATGACAATGGCCCAAGATGTTGATTTGACCTCCAAACTTCCGAGACCCCATTCGGATCAAGCATCAACAGGATGCAGTGGAACAAGTTTGATTGACAGAGGCCCCACTACACAACCCAGAGTACAACAAAGGATCCACTGCCAACGTCCTGGTGCCAGACCCAATAGGACACCGTGAGAGGTCCTCTTGTCCATGTCCAATGGTTCAGAGCATTTTTGACCACATAAGGGGGATGAACACAATATTAGGCAAGTGTTTATAATGTTATGCTTGATTGATGTAGATAGTGGAATAGGAGAAGGAAGTAACTGGCATATACTTAAAGTCTACATCCGGTGAGTCAGACTACATGTGAAGTAAAATGATCTTTAGGTGTAAAATCTGTTGAGCATCCCTTTAAGCATGATCATGACCTTTTCTTAACCCAAACCAGGATTGTGTTGCATAAAGTTAAAACAGTACTAATCCATTTGAAAGCCAACTGAGGCCATAACTCCCCAAAATTTGACATAATATGACCCAATGACATTTAACCATGGTTTAGTCTTTGCCAACTGCTCTAGGAAACATTTGGTTCTAGCAGCTTATTATCGCACTTCCACCAAAGACTCTTCAACTTTGAATCTCTGCCATTTGCGCAGCGCTTATCAGAGATTGTTTACTTAAGAACGGCTACCTGCTGCAACGGAGACCGAAAGATCAGGTTAGAATCCACATGAAACTCCCAAAGCAGACGCTGAATTCATCTGTCTCTCGCCTTTAAGCCGAGCCTGCTTCCCCTCTGAGCTTGTGTGGGTTTTTACAGGGGCGTGATGGATATTCATGCCCTCTTCTCCCTCTCCAAATGTGCACCATTAAGTTTCTCAAAACATTCATAACAATCTAGCGATGGCTGCGCGGGTCGTGCACACACTACTTTGAGAAGTAAATTGTTTTGGAGTTGTGAAGTAGTGGCTCTTAACCTCAGGGAGCTGGGAGATGTTTTTAGTGGTCAAAGGGAGATTTACGTAATATATAAACATGCAAAGGATATGCCACGGTTTATGTATTTGTATCACTGTGCTGCTGTTCACCCTTACATAATAATTTTTACTCATCCTTTGGGCTTACTTTGATAATCAATAAAAAATGTGTAAAAAAAAATGCTTTCTGTTTGTGACAAAGTTCATTACCCACACAGTTATATCAGGGGTTGCAGGCATCGGTTCATATTCAGGGGGGTTGGAGTTGTTTAGAGATGCATAATGAATACAGGTAGGGGCACTGAAAAGGCTGGAAGCTAGACCACTGTTTCCCTGATTAAAATGCCCAACAGTTAGGAAGAGATAGTGATGCATAGGGAGACAACAAGATCTGCATCAAATAACACCGATTCCCCAGTGTTCCCACGAGTCTTTAAAGCATAATGATTTGAAACATCCGAGGCGAAGGGGAATACATCCAATTTGAATATTTAAATTGTTGAAGTGTGTTTATATAAAGAGAGGAGAAGTTCACGCGTCTCTGCTCTGTTTGGTCACTCGATAAGCTGACCGTTTTCTCCTCCTATAAAACTCTATTAAAACACTGAATTCAATTTACGCTGCACTTATTTTAATGCACACTATTTTCTCTCGCTTATATCACACTTTGTAGATACATGCACATATCACCACCTCCACACACAAAAGCTTAGTCTCGCTATTTTAGGTGTCAGTATACCCCGTTTTTTTTCCAGTTTTCTGCACTACACTGCAACTCAGACAAGAGTACACTCATGCACTTGGATGGCGTTGACAGTATGCTACATTTCTCTCACTGCTCCCATCTCTTCCCTCCATTTCCCCCAACTTTCCTTCTTGTTCTTACTGTCCCGACTCTCACTTGGCTCCCACTTCATCTCACTGTCTTTATCTGTTTCTCTATCACTTCCCTCTCTCTCCTCCTGCCAGCGAGATCTCCAACTGATCGGAGTCTAACTTACTGAGAGAAAGGAGAAGGCACGGGGCCAATGCTAATAGTCCGTTTCTATCTGAGAGCTGCTGAGTGTGTGAGCAATAGATATGAGAACATCAATCAAGAGATGCAGTGAAAGTACAGGGCTTGTGCCGACTTGTGTTTGGCTGGAACAACTGTGCACTTCGTCCAAATCCGTGGCTAGTAAAGTGAGAAGAGGGGGGAAGAAAGGAAGAGGGGAAGGGGCAGAGCAGGGAGAGGGAGATAAGGAGAGGGATCAAGGATGGAGATAAGACAGGGATGCATGAGATTGGAACTGTGAATAAGTGTGTGATGAAAATGAATTCTCTCTCTCGTTGACTCCTTTTATTTACTTCACTATGCTTCTCCGATCATGATCTGGGACCAGTCAGAGTCCTGCACTGGCCCAGTTTTGCCAACTTGTACCCACCTCAATCAATTTAAGGCAAAACCTGACTCATCCTGTATGGGCTCAGTGTAGTGTAAAAAAAACAATGTAGTTGGATGTATAAATTACAGAGTCAAAAGTCTCCAAGTTTTAAATGGATTATGGTCATTTGCATTTTTCCTCCTGAGCCTGCCCAGTGTGGATACCCAGAAATCCACAGAGACAACACTGGGCTCTAATTGAGCTTCTGTGCTACACATTAGTGAGGTATTTGAAAAGAGTTTATACAGTGACACCATCATTGGGGATAGAATTCAACTTTTTACTTTAAGCTGCATTAACGGATTTTTCGGCCACATGGGAGCAGCAGAAAAAAAAAACAATAACCATGATACTGCCCGCTACATCCAAAAACAATGCTGTGTTAGCAGCTGGACTGCTGAAACTAGATGTAGAAGTCTATATTGCGCGCCTACACTGCACCTGCTGTGGCATAGATTCCAAAACTTTGACATAGCCTTCTCAAAAAAGCAACTTCACGTCAGAGCTTCATCAGCTACAAAGATTCCCTGTGAAGACCACAAGAACTTTGATTGGTTGACAAGATTTTGATGACAGTAGAGATTGATCAGAGTGACATTATACTGTATAAAGTCTAGTGACTGGTCCCCCATACATGAAAAATCGTAGGTGTAGGTGATGTGATCATGTATAATGGACTCATTTAGTGGTGTTGCAGTGATTCCATTGGATAGATGGTGGACCAGCCTTTCCCCTACACCGATAATCCACAACATTATGACCACTGACAGGTGAAGTGAATAACATTGATCATATTGGTATGACAGTACATATAAACCTAGCATCAAGTAATAAATGCAGTTGGAACCAAAACAATAAAATTATGGGTCACAAGACCGAAACATTGAGCTGAAGAAAATATGCAGTACCTCAGGGTCAGGTGATGAATCTCTGTGGGTTTCTTATATGAGCCACCTCTTCCACATTACTTATTATTATTAGCTGACCACAGTTATTTTCTTTCCTTTAAAAATGCTGATTATAGCCAATTTATGAAAGCATCTGAAGCCTATTATGAGATTATTTACAAGACTAAGGCTGCTGCAATCATGAAATTTCATTTTACAATTAACTGTTATTGAAATTACTGCAATTCAAAATATACTTGTTCATTTTAGACCTTGATTAATGTTAGACTACTGCTATTAGTACCTGTTACCGCCATCCTTTTGCTGCAAATTCGACAAAGTGCTTCCTTCATGTTACTGGGCTGTCCTCTTTCATTTGGCTTAAAACTAAAATGTGCCCAAAGCATTGCCAAGATGTTTGTCTTCACGAATAATCCATAATTTTATTGTCAATAGATGCTCATCAAAAGTCAGTCGAGCATTAGAATAGCCTCGAGTTAAAACACTGATGCCCTTACACCATAGCAGAGGAAGTGGGCGAAAATGGTGGAAAATGACATTTCTGTCAACTTGGTTGAACTTTGAGTGCTGCAGCCTTGCTGGACAGTCCGCTGCGCTACGTGTGCACTTTGCTTGGCGCAGTGTCAAACAGTCATTCTGAGGTGTAAGCCATTAGAATAAATTGGTTTAGAGTGTAGCAGCGCAGTTGTTGCATTCTGTGTGAAAGGGTCTTAATGCATCTTCTCTGAATGTACCTTAAGTGCCAGTTATGCATCCTCATTTCAAGACTTTGGTGCCAGTTGTTCAATCTGCATCAGGCCTTGACAAACCTCACTGGCATGGCATAAAGGAAAACAAACAAACACTTGATCTCACTAGAAGTCATTGGGCTGAAAGGGGGCATTTACTGTAACATAAGTCTGCAGTCAACATTTGCATTCCGTCTGGCCTGATACATTAAAATTCTCTTTTACTATTTCTTTCCTTTTTCTGAGACACAGAGCTGCAGTGAGAGAGAGAATTTGGCATTGAAGCCATTGTGCTCGAAACATAAGTGACTCCTTTGGGGTCGCCTGCAAAGACCTGGGTCAGCTGCTCTGGGCTGGATTTCAACTTTAAACTGAGCTGAGCTGCCCAGTTTTGGCAAAGCAGTGCTCTAGGCCATGTGGACAAATTACCTATGTCACACCTGTTCATATTTCTGCTCTGTATCAGCACAGTGCAGCAGGTCTATACAAGGGAAATAAATGTGGCAGCAGCGAAAGAGGGGGAAAAAAGCAAAGGCTGGCACATGTTGCATTAATCATCTGTCACACGGATTCAGTGGAGGTTTGTCTTTGTGTGCGCGCCAGTGAGTGAAGCGTGTGAATTTGGTGTAAAACGTGTGAAGGTGTTTTTAGTCATGCTTATGCGCATATTTGCATGTGGATGATTACAAACAGGCTGATGACTGGCAATCGTGGACAACTTTCACTTCTTGGAAAGTTATACAAGAAGCAAGAAGCACATCAGATGTTATATATGTGAATTAAAGAGGCTAAAGGTGAAAACTGGAGACAGACTTGCAGACGGAGAGGTAAGATTTGATCTGAATGTTGAGAGGGATAGAAGCCATATTTACTTTTCTTCACTTTGGCTTCATTCTTGCAGCTCAGTCTCTTTTCTCTACCTGTTTTCCCTTTACAGTTCCTGATTAAGAGCCCCTTCTCGGCTTAAATCAGATATTGGCAGCAGTGCGACTGAATATGAATACTCCACCTACGTCTGATTTACCTTTTACACAACCTTAAAAAGCCTCTTTCCTCTCTTTTTAGCCCGCCGACTATTGTTTGCCGCGAGCCAGGTAAAGTCTACAAGAGGCTCTCTGCCAGCTCCACTCAACAACTGCAGACGCTCCACTGACTACGCCGAACAAAGACCCACTGTGTCGACTTAACAGTAAACGGCGGAGTGTGTGTGAGAGAGAGATGGTGGCCTGACACTCGGCGATGAAAATGAATGGTTTGCATTGTCTATATTTGGCAGGAACAGAGTGTGCAAGGACACTTCTTTGACACATGGCTGCACAGAAGAAGACACACCAGCCACGTACAAGGGAGAGCATCTCCGCGCGCACGAGGAGTGACACCATTGAGTGTAACATCATTTTCATAAATTACCGAGCTTGAGCAACACAACACAGAACAAAAAAGTTATTATCATAATAAGGTGCAAAATAGCACCTCTTTGCATCAGTTGAAAACCATAACCCTGTAATTAACAGGAAGAAAAGCAATTTACTCCTGCTTCACAGCGCGGCATCCCTCTCTCCCTGTTCCTCTTGGCATCTTTTAGGATTGTTTTAATTATTTGCTGGCATCCTGACTGTATGACTAAAGCCTCTCTCCGCTCCCACTTTCTGTCTCCGTCTCTCTCTCTCTCTCTCTCTCTCTCTCTCCCACACACTTACTCACTCTTCCCTCCTTCACCACGCATTTGGCAGGACTTTACTCAGCTGCTAGAAATGAGAAACGAATCTAAACATCTTATTAGCCTGTAATCAGTCCCTTCGCATCCCAGAAGGACATCAGGAAGAGAGTGAGGGAAATGGAGGAGACACCATGACTCAGCCGGTTTCAGCTGAGTGACATTAAAATGAGAAACCTGCAACTTGGAACCTTGAAACTTTCTCGGAGACAGCCCGTCTACCGCTTTCAGATGATGCAACGCTGCCTTAAACGGTAACTGTGATGCTCTGTCCGACGCCGGGTGGCAGCTTGGCAGAGTACAAGTTTTAAAGTCGGATGTACCCTTTTCCACAAACATGGGAAGTTCTTTTATGGATCTCTAAGTTTGAATTTTGTTCAGAGCATTTCTACAAAAAATAAATTATGTCAAACTCTGAAAAGTTGGTTCCTTGCTAGAGTCAAAAATAACATCGGTGGTAATGTCATATTCTACAGGTTCCTTAGTGAATTGTGCAAGGCCCTCCATTGATGATGCATCCTTGACATTACAGTCTCCACAAAATGACATCTGTATACAACTAAACTGTGTTCTGAGGGGAACATAATTTCCGTTTGAAATAAACATAATTGTGACCTGTGACATGGTGGGAATGGCGGCCAGTTTTTAAAACTGCATTAGACCTTTCATCTGGAGACCATCAGTGTCCACCTAAACATCCCCCCATTAAATCAATAACATCATCAGTCTTCTACCATCTCAAAAATATTGCTAGAATCAAAGGTTTACTGTCTAAACCGGACCTAGAGAGACTTATCCATGCATTTATCTCAAGCAGGTTAGACTACTGTAACGGTCTTCTCACTGGACTCTCTAAACGAGCGGTAAGACAGCTGCATTACATTCAAAACGCTGCTGCTTGGGTCCTGACTAGAACCAGGAAGTACGACCATATTAGTCCTGTGCTCAGGTCTCTGCACTGGCTTCCTGTCGCTCAGAGAATAGACTTTAAAACGGCTCTGCTTGTGTATAAGTCTCTCCATGGTCTAGCACCAAAGTACATCTCTGACATGTTGGTCCCATATGAACCATCTCGGACCCTGAGAACCTCAGGGACAGGTCATCTGCTGGTGCCCAGAGTCAGAACTAAACGCGGTGAAGCTGCATTTCAGTTCTGTGCAGCTGAACTCTGGAAAAGTCTTCTTGATTACGTGAGACAGGCCTCTACTCTGACAGTGGTTAAGTCCAGGCTGAAAACGGTTTTGTTTAGCTGTGCATATAACAACTGAAAGTATCCTATCTGCACTCTTCTCTGCACTTTTCTCTTTTAATTGTGTGTTTCTAACTTTCCTTTTTCCATTTTTTGTGAAGCACTGTGAATTGCCCTGTGTATTAATTGTGCTATACAAATAAATCTGCCTTGCCTTGCCATATTAAATTTCATTTTCCACTTGCTTTCCAGTTACGTTTCGGCTCAAAAAACTATTTTGGTTCAGGGAAATATCACGCTTTGAATACATTTACATGTTAGAAGCTTGTTTAAGGTTAGGCACCAAAATCACTGACTACTAGAGTCAGAAGAAATGTCCGATGATTGGTTGGTTCCAGCAAAGCAATAAAATAAATGGCAAACATTTGTTGATTAGAAAAGTATTTGTGATACATGACAAACAAATGGGGCTGCACGGTGGCTCAGTGGTTAGCACCGTCGCCTCACAGCTAGAAGATCCCCGGTTCGCGTCCCGGTTAGGACGCCTGGGATTTTTCTGTGTGGAGTTTGCATGTTTCCCTGTGCAGCGTGGGTTTTCACCAGGTACTCAGGCTTCCTCCCACAGTCCAAAAATATGCTGAGGTTAATTGAGGATTTTAAATTGTCCATAGGTGTGAATGAGAGTGTCCTTGGTTGTTTGCCCTGTGATGGACTGGCGACCTGTCCAGGGTGTCCCCTGCCTTCGCCCTAAGTCGGCTGGGATAGGCTCCAGCCCCCCTGCGACCCTGCAGAGGATTAAGCGGCGTACAGATAATGGATGGATGGATGGATGGACAAACAAATATAATCTGGAAGAAAATACAATTCCTCCAAAACATAATTGAGAATGCAATGTAGTTGTATAGGATCGCAATTTTGTGGAGACTATAGGTTGTCCTTGATTACAATGGTTCCACTTAAAGCTGGTGGAAATGCAGGCTGGTTGCTGGGCAGCATCAAGATTCCTAGAATCCTGAACAGAACCGGTTCAAGAACCAGAGCTAAATTTCTGGGAAAGAGTTGACCGGAGTAATGGGGTGAATTTACAGTCTAATTCACAGTGGATGCTATGAAAATCAAATGCTCTACACTGATATACACATTCCTCCCTTTGAACCTCTTAGTTGAGTGAATATTAACCAAAAGTACAAAGGGTACTGACAATTAGTTCAAATTTCAAACTGTCCTCTTTCTGACAACTGCTTTGCTATGACATTTTCACTTCCTTGTGTCTGTGCACTGCAAATGACTTGACATCTGAGACACATTTTCCCAAATATACTTGCAAGAACAAATGTACAAATGTTGCATATCAAGGGGTCACTGAGTTGACTACTCCATAGTCAAATGGTGACATTGGTCAAAAAATTATTTTATTTGGTAATTTTGTGATATTTTATGATTATTCTGATTATATATGAGGCTTTTTTCTATACTTGATGTATTTCGACACATTATGTAATTTATTTATTCAGTATTCATTTTACACTGCTGAAACTGTCATTAGCTTCACATGGTCACCCTGTGTTGTTTGGTTGGTTGGTTATCCACCGTATGATTACATGTTGTCTATTAAATTGCAGTTATGCAGCAATGGGATGTAGGCATTATGTTTTCACTAATGTTGTTTTCTAGCAGTGTTGCATCTATATGCAAAGTGCATATAAAAAGACTAAGCTTTTGCTAGATGCTTCTGAAACCCTATGATATAATTAGCAGAAAGGGTCTCCTGACATGTGCGACTGTGTAGTCCAGTTTGCAAGACGATTTGACTCTAAATGTGGGTTAGTGTGATGGTGATGCCTGTTCAGTGAAACTAGAATCTCCAAGCACGTTTGCACATCACAATAGCAAAGTTACAAAGAAAATGAAATCAGGATACCAAAGAATAGTAGGGGTCTGCACTATTATAGCGCTTTTTCTACCTTACTGGTACTCAAAGCACTTTACAATGCGTTTCCCATTCACACAACAATGGCTGGCAGACTGGGAATGAATCGCCAGAATTGCGATTAGTGGACAACCTGCTCTACCACCTGAGCCACAGCCACCCAGAAGAAAAACACAGCTTAACAGGAAAGAATTAAGATTTCTAATACCGTAAGGAATATAATACACTAGAAAACATTGTTGCTAATAACTATAATCTGGACAATTCATGCACACTATCATCAGCCATAAAGTGAGAGAATAATGGCAAATGTGTGAAGTTTTTAGAAAGTTGCACTGACTGTTTTTGGTAACTTAAGAATGGATGAAAAGTCCAATACTACCACTACTGCACACTTACTCCTCCTGACCTGTGATGACAGCGAGCCCACATGTAAAAACTTGTTAAGTGGATGACCCAGTTACTGGCTCTGCAGTTCTGGATTCTTTTGCAGGGTTAATTTTTAATGTGATGTTTTGAGAGAAGAGGTGAGAGAGAGAGAGAGAAGAGGAGCGAGGAAGGGAGAAAGAGTGGTTGTAGGCAAAAATCCATTTAGGAGTATTTCACTTCTCGGTGTCAAGCCTCTGACCAAACAAATGGTGCTCTTGCTGTTGTGTGCGCGCGGCCACTTTGAACTTTGTGATAACTTTTGGAATTAGTTAGTAAAAAGTTCAGTGAGGGTATTATTGATTTCCTTCTATGCTTTACTTTCCTCGTTTCATCCCCATTACCTTGTACTTCTTGCAATTTGCCGCAACCACAGTGTTTAACTTGGCCCCCTGCAAATCGGGCCGGACACTCTTGCAGCCGATCAGATCTTCGTTAATGACAATCTACTGATATTATTTAAGTCTTGTGAAAGTCAGCGGGTGAATTACTCCTCACTGGTTCCTTACATCCACCCCTCTGTGTGGATTCTTGGTACGTCTCACTGTCATGGTTTTCTCGTCCTCTCTATCTCGGCGACAATTTCGGGTGGATCCGATAGCGATCGCAATGTCTGACCCCTCACAGGTCGGCCTTTGTAGCATCCCACATCTCCCTCCCTCACATGCACTCCATCATCCTCCTGGTCCATCCGTCCAACCATTGATCCGTCTCACTCCCTCTTTCCTCATCTCCTCTCTTACCTGGGTTTCCTCAAAGCGACCCGTCAGTTTTCATGCCTGACATTCCAGCGCCCCGTCCCTCTTCTTCTTCTTCTTCTTTTAAGTCCCATCCCTTTTAACTCGAATAGGACCAGAGTGAGAAGTGAAAGTAGACAGGTAGCTGCTGAATAATGGATGACCTAACTGTTTGAAATTCTCTCTATTTTCAAATGCAAGGAGGAGAAAACAACTCATGAGAAAAAGGGAAAGTCGATGGAGAAGCCGTAGCGGAGAAGGTGGCTTAAGTCTGGAGAGGCCTCTGGGAAATATGCCGCCATGTGACGACATGCACTTTTCAAGAAATACGCTAGAAATGTGTTTACTTTTTATTGCTGTGCCGTTTAAGAAAAAGAAATCTGAATCTCTATCCGACTGTTATTCAAAAGATTGCGGCTTCTGGTGTCAGCGGCATCTCCGCGTGATACAAAATCTTTGGAAACATTTGTGTTGTTTTGACCTGTTGTCGGGATAAAAGCAACACGCATTTGCTCTGATCGCTTGACAGAGAAAAAAACACACGTGTTACAGGAGAGACAAAAAATGAGCAAACAAAAGAAAAGCACAATTTTCTTGTCTGGCCGACGTCATTATCAGCTTGGCACAAACCATTACACACTGTGTTCAAACTGCGGACCACGAGTGCAGCCGAGGTCCTTCGCTTTCTGTCTCCTTTCCCCATCAAGCATCAATTACTTCAGTGTAAATAGTTATTCGACAACTGATGAGAGTCTTGTCACTGGAAATGAGACCTAATTAAATTAGCCAAACTTTCTTAATGACACTTCAGATTATTTGCTCGCCTCTTCACAGCCTAACGGATTGGCACAGGAGCAGCACGGAGAAGTCAAGTTTAAAGATGGGATTTAAAGAGTATCTGAGTAAACTTTCAGACGACATTTCCCCCCCCCCCAAATTTCAGGGTACAAGTCTACCTTAAAGCGTAGTGTGAGGTGCCCACGCACCGAGCAAAACAACTTCTTTAGCGCAGATAAACTTTTTGTCCACAAAAATAAACTTTTCCCCGTCTCAAATCCGTGCCGTTGCTCCCTGCCCGTCTGATGCGACTTTTCTTCTTCAGCACTTTTATAAAATTATTCTAAAGCCCTAAACCAGTCGAGAGGGCTAGAAAACTCCTTCAGCAGAAACATGAGGCAAATCCCCCCAGAGCCTAATGGTTTGGCCTAAATACTGAACGGGATTAGAAAGAATCATATTTGCTGTAATTATGTAACTTTGACAGGAGGGACTACAGTATCTTAAGGAGGGAATGTGCTGTGTATAGTGGTATTCAAGGAAGGGTCGTTTTGCTCTATGTTGTTTTTAATTATCTACCCCACTATGCCGAATAAGTTACAGTAAAAATAAATAAATAAATAAAATATATATAAATAAATCTCTTTTTTGCCTTGAGCACAGTTTTAACTGATGCTGTCGACCATTTCAAACTAAATGTATTAATAGTTCCCTCATGCGATTCGTATAAACTGTAAATGTTGTGCAAAACTTTAACAAACTCATTTAAATACATCTCCGGCCTCATCATCAGCATTATGAAATGAAAGAAGACAGTTGATGAGATCACTAGCAACTGCAAGACCATTTGAGGGTTCATCTGAGTCTGGGCAACTTCACGAGTTATTTGGTAAGACTGTAACATTCATTTCATTCAACATTAAGGAAAAACTAAGTAAAGGAAAGCTGTCTAAGAAACCTGAAAAATGAGATTATTGATTATTGATTAACCCTGACAAGACGCTTCACTGCACAGCCTCTTCCTACACTCTCTACTGCTTTTTGAAGCATATTTCTGCAGCTTCCAACTTCAAATAGAATCAATAATTGTAATAATTCCAGTGCTTAGAACTCTGATTAACATGTCAATTAGTGTTCATAAATGTAAAAATAGTACGCTGTCTTAAAGCTGGACTGCAGTTCTAATCCAATACACTTTTTTTGTCAAATTCAGCAAATATCTCCTTACAGTCAACCAGCTGTTTGTTCAGTATGGAAAATAAATATCTGGTGTTTGTATACAGCAGAGAAGCTTGCTGGGACTGATCCACACAACACTATCGCAGTGTGTCCTGTGCATGTTTGCGTTTGTGCATAATACAGGGGGAAAGGGATGGGAAAGCAGTGAGAGTGAGAGGAATGGCAAATCCGGCACTTGCTAAATATCTGATTTATGCTAGCTAATTACGAAAATCTTTCTCAAGAAACTGCAGACTTCACCTTTAAGGCTTGATCTTGATTCAGTTGCTCTAGATAGGCAGTTATTAAGGCTTGAAGAACTATTTTGCAGTAAAATCCCGACACTTTATGCACAGTGTGAGTCCTGCTTTTTCTAATTCTCAGATTCTTTGGTATATACTTGATATCATGTTGCTGATGAGACTGGACTTGGCGACACCTAATAGTAGCAAAATAAGGCAAATAAATGAATTCTTCCCAAAATAGTAGAATATTCTTCAAACTCTGTAGTTGTAACTGAGGGGAAATCCGATGAATTCGAAGTGGCGATCAACAGTCAACTTCCATATTTTGTTATTAATCACCTTTCAGAAACTAGTTAGTCTCTACCAATATAAATATACACCGATCAGGCATAACATTATGACCACCTGCCTAATATTGTGTTGGTCCCCCTTATGTGGTCAAAACTGCTCTGAACCATTGGGCATGGACAAGAGGACCTCTCAGGGTGTCCTATGGGGTCTGGCACCAGGATGTTGGCAGTTGATCCTTTGGGTACTCTGGCTTGTGCAGTGGGGCCTCTGTCAATTGAACTTGTTCCACTGCATCCTGTTGATGCTTGATCAGAATGGGGTCTAGGAAGTTTGGAGGTCAAATCAACATCTTGGTCCATTCTCATGTTCCTCAAGATGTTCCTGATGTTTGATGTTTTTGCCATGTGGTGGGGTGCATTTTCCTGTCTGTGAAGATTCTCAGTCATCCAGGTCATGGTTATCCTCGTAGTTTTCAATCGTAGCATCTGGACTTGCTTGAGTTTCACCTCTCATCCAAGAGGCTTCATCAGTTCTAAACTGTTTAGAATTTTCCTGCGGGGGTAGGCCAGTGACATTTGGGATTTCCATTTGCATGAGGGAGTGTGGTTGTTCTTGGACAATGTTTATTTGGGTGTCTAAGTCACCCAGGTTGGTTTTTGGGCTATTGCATTGACACTGTTTCTCTTTACTGACTTTTGGTTGTCTATAACTTGCTCCTTAATGTAAAATATCTCCATGCACAAGTAATTTCCCACAAGTCGCACTGGATCTGTTGCTGCACCTGCACTTAAAGTCATCATTCCACATGTTGTTATTTTCCAGTATCTTCAGTATCTTTCGCATTTACAAATTACTATTATACTACACAAAAATAAGTACTTTTCAGAATTTCAGCTTTGAGTTGCTCCTGAAATATTGTTTTTTGTGATGCCCCTACATGTGTACATACCCAACAACTGGTTTTAGCCCCATCAAGACATT
>OMNN01025704.1:0-10570 GCA_900302755.1 Chromis chromis
ACATCCGTGTTGATGAGACTTAGACACCCAAATAAACATTGTCCCAGAACAAACACACTCCCTCATGCAAATGGAAATCCCAAATGTCACTGGCCTACCCCTGCAGGAAAATGCCCCCCACCACATGGCAACAACATCAACCAATCAGGAACATCTTGAGGAACATGACAATGGCCCAAGATGTTGATCTGACCTCCAAACTTCCTAGAGCCCATTCTGATCAAGCATCAACAGGATGCAGTGGAACAAGTTGGATTGACAGAGGCCCCACTGCACAAGCAAGAGTACCCAAAGGATCCACTGCCCTGGTCCTGGTGCCAGACCCCATAGGACACCCTGAGAGGTCCTCTGGTCCATGCCCAATGGTTCAGGGCATTTTGGACCACATCAGGGGGACCAACACAATATTAGGCAGGTGGTCATAATGTTATGCCTGATCGGTGTATATGTATATATTTAACAAATCCCACCAGTAGCAAGGTTTGTTTTCATTCTACGTGGGATTTCCATCATGAGAGTGATTCATGTTATGTCACTGGTTTGGCTCAAAGCTGTATGAGCAGTGTTTTTATCCTTATTATGACTTCTTTTTTGCAGTAGAAAGGCAAAATGTCGGAGTATATAATGCTAAAAACTGGCTAACCATCTGTGGCATCTTCTTTTTGATTGTCCTCCTTTTACTCCTGATTTGAACTCACTCTTATACAGAAACTACTTTATATCAGTATATTTTAGAGGGTTTGATCAATATGTGTTTTTCAGGATGTACAGGCACCAAATATTAAGGTCTTTAAGGACACTAATAATTGATATTTGGAACTGAAATTTAGAATAAAACTCCAACACAAAACTGGTAGTTCATAGGCTATTACTGGAGCCTACAGAGGGTAAATGGTAAATGGTAAATGGTCTGCACTTATATAGCGCCTTTTTCTACCTTAGAGGTACCCAAGGCGCTTTAAAATGTGTTTCACATTCACACACACATTCGCACACCAATGGCGACAGAGCTGCCATGCAAGGCGCTAATCTGCCATTGGGAGCAACTTCGGGTTCAGTGTCTTGCCCAAGGACACTTCGGCATGTGGGAGGGGCCGGGGATCGAACCGCCAACCTTGCCATCAGTGGACAACCCGCTCTACCACCTGAGCCACAGCCGCCCGGGTGCTAGTGCATTGTGCTGCTGTGATCTGCCTCCATCGTCTCTGCACAGCTTCCAAACCGCCTTTTTGTTCTGTGATCATTTGAAGTACTCCCACCACTTTCTAAAACACCAGTACTGACTGCAGCTGACCAATGACTGGAGCCAAAAACAAGTGACGATGAGACATATGATGTTTGGTATAGTGAATTGTATGTTTTTAAAAAGCCATCAAAAATACTGATGCTTTTTCAGCGATGCAAAAATGAAACACTGAAAATTCTTGGTCACTATATTATCAATAAATGTTGAGAAAGTGACATCTATTCCATGAGAAGAAGCTTTGTTTCAGTGCATTTTGCATGTTGCTGGAACCAGGGAAGTTGCGCTAAGCCACTGAACCCCAGTGATTTACTACAATGCCTTCGGCCCTGTTATTATACGTGCAGGTAAGCCCTTTTCTCTCCAACCTGCCAGTTACACCCCAGGTGGATAAGCCTCACAGGTATGCAGGGTATTTGTCACAGTGATGGAGCATGTAAAGACTAAATTTTGTGAAACGTTGAATGACTCACATATGGCCTGACTTCTGAAGAATGCAGGATATGATTTACTGTAGGTGTAGCATGTGTCTGTACCAGGGCATCAGACACTTTTCTCTGTATGGTGAAAAACAAATATTTGGGAAATTCCAGTGATTTTACACTGGAGAAGTCATTACATTACATGAAAAGCCAACTGTGTAAATGTGGTCAGAAAACAGGCGAATAAGAGACAGAGTGAGAGAGTGAAATTCAGAGAGCATGTGGCTCACATGTGTCTCCCAGCTCCAGCCTCTTGTAGTGAGGATTTGCATACAGAGCAGCACATGAAAACTGCAGCAGACCAGACAAAACAATGGACAGATGACTCATTAGATGCGTGAGGCTGCTGTCAGGCAAAAGTCAGAGCAGAAATCAAACGCCGCTTTGAACACCCAACTGGTGTTTACTGGAAGGAGGCAGGAATGTAGGGAATGTCTGCTGTCTGAGTTTGTCCCTGAGTGAAAGGTGCTCATAAAATGTGTCCCAGGCAACCTTGGAAACAGTCTTCATTTCAGAGGATGGATGCTGGGAATCCCCATCTTTAAATATTTAAATGAAACAAAATACCCTTTGCTTGTATGAGACGGACTCAAGCAGTACCTGTTTTCAGACATGTGAAGCTGTGGGACAATGCAGACCATAAAGGGGTTAAAGGGGAAGCCTGTATTAGCTTTAACTATCTTCAACATGTGAAAAATTAATTAGCCCATTTTCTGAAATTCAAAACTAAATTTACTTCAAATATCCAGTGTTTAGTCCTCTGCATGTGAAATCTACATTGAAAATTTGGGGTCATCCCTATGTTCCCCAGGTCCTATGTACCCCTTTTATTTAAAAAGGGTCCTATGTTCCCCGTTTTTCCCTATGTTCCCCGGTCGCAAAACATACTGGGGAACAAAGGACCCTTTTGGGGAAAAACGGGGAACATAGGACCCTTTTCTAAAAAAGGGTCCTATGTTCCCCGTTTTTCCTAAAAAGGGTGCTATGTTCCCCGGTCACATACAAAGCGGGGAACATAGGACCCTTTTGGGGAAAAACGGGGAACATAGGACCCTTATTTAGAAAAAGGATCCTTTGTTCTCCGGTCACATACAAAGTGGGGTACATAGGACCCTTTTGGGGAAAAACGGGGAACATAGGACCCTTATTTACAAAAAGGATCCTTTGTTCCCCGGTCCCATACAAAGCGGGGGAAAATAGGACCCGGGGAACATAGGTACGCTCCTGAAAATTTGACCAGGTTCTGGTGGGAAGAAATCCTGAAACTTTTAAGTGCCACCTTGTGCAAAAATGATTGGGAGAGTTAATGGGGCAGTGGTGGCACAACAGTTAAGTCCCTGGGCCACTGATCAGAAGGTCAAAGGATCAAACTCTAATGCGACCATTGTTGGGCCCTTGAGCAAGGCCCGTAACCCTTCCTGCTCCAGGGGCTCCGTACCATGGCTGACCCTGTGCTCTGACCCCAACTGGGATATGCGAAAAACAACATTTCACAATGCTGTAAAAATGTTTTTGTGACAAATAAAGGTTTCTTTCTTCTTCTTCTACAAATACAGTTAATACAGTAGCCACTAGTAAGTATCACAGAGTGCAGAACCAGCAGTATATTATCATGGTACCTGTGGAAAGAGTGTATTCCACAATATTTGTCGGGTGCTTTGTCCACAGGGGATGGGGATGGGATGTCTTTCAAACCATCATATGAAGCTTATATGTAGCTGAACTCAGTGAAACCAAACATGGGGGTGACTGTGAAACCCCCTGACATACCTGTTGCTATAAACATATAATGATCCCCCGGCCCTTGCCACAACTCTGCAGTCCTTGCTTTCCAAAATAAAGCTGGCCTCATTCACCTCCTCCTTCCTTAGATTAGCAACTGGCATGCATGGTTTAAATAAAAGATGCCCCGAAACCAGCCACAGTTATGGTTGGAACAATGAATCAGCACAGAGATGCTGATGTGTCCAAATGTCTAAAGTCTGGCTTGGTTTAGCTGTTTCTCCGAGTTTCTTGAGTATAGTCAGCTGCAAGTAGCACATTTATGCTTCGGGATTTTGAAAAATTGAAACAATCATGTGATGCATTTTCATATAAATAGTTGTCAGTCTGTTTTTGGATACTTGAAAGGGATTTCTGTCACACAACAAGTGATGCATTTTATGTTTCCAGGAGCAGTTGCAGCGGCTGGAAATAAACAGAATGACTACTGACATAAGCAGTGGTAGCCGCAGTGGCTGAACAAAGAGAAGTGCTCCACCTACAGAAACTGACACTTCATCAACAAAAAACAAGCCGAGGAAGAAGACGTCATCGTACTGGACACACTGTTTAATCAAAATGTTGGCAGAAAAACCCATTTGAGGTTTTGATTTTCTTCAAGCAGTAGTTCAGCATTTGTATATGGCTCTGAGTCACATCCTAGAGATGAATTGAGAGAAAGATGATTTAGAGCAGAGAGGCACTTATCATTTTGTACTACTGTTTCTGCTCTGCTACTAATGAAAAGCTGCTAATCCACAATGCAGATGGTATTTAAATACGTACCTTGTTTTAATTGGGTGCAATCCCTATGAAATTCCCTTTTCTTGTTCCATGCACCCTGCCCATACAAGCACAGCAGTCACGTTGCTGGCCTTGTGACAGAGCATTTTGCTCCACAATGAAGTGTATTTTACACAGTTAATTTAGCAGGAGTTGGAATGCAAATAACTTTGTGCTCACTTTATTTAAATGACTCATGTTAGTTCTCAGGCTTGTCATATACAACATTCAACCCCTGAGAAAGTCAGCTGCTAACAACAGGTCAGTAATCAGACGAGAAATATGAGAGAGAGAAGCAGAATATAGAGAGTGGAAGACAGAGTTTGCTGCTAATGACTCCTGTTTGTGACATGCGTGACTACTGAGAGGTCAGTCTGGCATTTGAGATCAAAGATCAGGGACCATCCTAAGACCAGAGCTTCCGTCCTGATATTACCTGCTGGGAATAATTCTCTTGCTTATTTCTGGGGGAATTCTGAAGATTCTGTCATCAGTAGCAAATTATTCATTCATAGCTTTATGTCTTGTTGCGGCTACAGTTGCTATGGATGTATCGAATATGTAATGAACTAATAACTGGAGACTGAATGAACACCAGAACATCTGTTTTCTGTTGCAGCTGCACCTGCTGTACAAAGTGGAGATCAACTTTTAAAAACATGATCCCTCTGTCACTGTTATTTGCATAATAAACTATAGGAAAGGCAAAATGCTGCTGTAGATTTAAGGGAATCGAAGATGAGGCGGAGTCCCTATGCTGGTCATTTCACATATGGTGCTATGCAAATGTATTGCTATGCAAAGGTATTAGGTGATGCTTCGATTCTTATTCTTGTAGACTATACATAAAAGACGCATGTAGCCTCTGAGTTCAAAAAGTGAAATGGTAAATGATAAATGGTCTGCACTTATATAGCGCCTTTTTCTACCTTAGCTGTACTCAAGGCGCTTTACAATGTGTTTCTCATTCACCCATTCACACACACATTCACACACCAACGGCGACAGAGCTGCCATGCAAGGCGCTAATCTGCCATTGGGAGCAACTTGGGGTTCAGTGTCTTGCCCAAAGACATGTGGGGGGGGGGGACCGGGGATCGAACCGCCAACCTTGCCATCAGTGGATCAGTGAAGGCAACGCATAAGTGCCCTACACCTGCATTCTTTCTAACAACCAGCAGGGGGCGACTTCTCTGGCTGCAAAAAGTCCATTTCTATAGATGTCTGGGAGAAAATTACCTAACTTTTCACTTCATCTGTTACCTCAGTAAACATTTTTCTAATGGCTTTATGGTCTCAGTTGCTAGCTACAAGACTTTTGGAACACAACGTGGTGTTAATTTAGTAAATTATGATTCCATTTAGAGGAAAATAGACGAAGTTTTCGGGAGAGCCTACCTTGTGGTTTAGAGGTCACTACTATATCACCCTGTGTAGTGTCTTCAGCTTCTCTGGTCAGATTTACCGCTCACTGTTTACATCTAGTTTCAAGAGTCCAAAGTGGAAATGGCGAAATGCCAAACTCCAGGCTTCAAAACAGTAGTCCCCCAAACCAATGTTGTCATGGTCACTACGTCAACCTTTGATATACAGGCCTCTGATCGTTTGCAGATTCATTTTACAACATGACAATAGTGCCAAAGGCATATCCAGAGTCATAAAGAGCTGTCTTCAGTGATATGAAAAGCAAGAGGCCAACATCATGGAGTCAGTCTGGATGTTCATAAAGACACAGAGGACACTGAGACATTAGAATCCACATTAGAACTGTGGTAAGTTCTCAAAGATGTTCAGAACAACCTACCTGCCAAGTACATTGAAAAAGTGTACCAAAGAAAAATGATGCTGTTAAAGACAAAGGGTGGTCACTGGTTACACCAAGTATTGTTTTGATGTAGATTTTTTCTATTTTTTTGTCTGTTTGTTTTTTGCACAGCACCGTGTGTAATGACTAACATGTACCTGATGGCAACAACTGACACAGAAAATATGCAGCGTCTCTCAGTTAGCGAATAAAAGGTGATGAAAAGTAATGATAGGTGGCAGTAATGTTTTCAGAGTAATTACAGACCTGCCTCCTGGGTTAAGAATGCAGGTTTAAAGGGGAAAGTGGAAATATTTCACTACAATTTCAATAATACGTTGAGTGCACCCCACACTTCATGTTTTATAGTCTGTCTGCTTGGTTTGACAAGGGAATCCTGAAGGAACACCCACACATCAAATCATTTGCATTTTACCTGACACTGTGCATGTGACTAGGTGGTGTCTGTACCTGCCCCGACCCTGCAGCCTCCTAATGAGGGCTTCATTACCAGTGTACCCTTGTTTCAGTTTTCCTGTTGGCAGTGATAAAAACATGATAACAAACCATGAAACAACCCAAACTGAACAAATCTGTCATATGCTCAGAGGCTGAAAGGTAGCCATGTTTTCTTAAACTTGGTTCGGTACTGAGGCCTTATTTAATTTGGCCAGTTAAGCGTTTCAAATTTGTCTTGCATTCTTCTTTAATTTTTCTTGCTCATTCTTTCTGCAACTTCCAGGATGTTGGGGATAGTTGGCTTATTGGAGCCATAGCAGCTCCAAACTTTCCCCATGTCTCAGATCAGACAAGTCATTCTGGAGCAATGTAATGTCAGCTACATGCAGTGCTGTGGCTGCTGTCTTGCAGACTCTCACCACTAATGATAGTGGAGGATCCCACTTTTATAATTGTGTTTGGATTAAAATTACAGCTTGCGTGCCGCTACAGCATTGGATCATCGGTTCTAACTCGCTCCAGGGAGCAGTGGCAAGCCACAAGTTCTGGGGAAATGTTATATGCAAACATATCAATTCAGGATTAAATATAAATATTTGGATACGCCTTTTCCTTTTCTTTTTCGCCTGTTTTTTATGTGGAATCTATCATTTTCCATTTAAGTCGTCAGTCACAGATTACCAGCTGCAGTAAATGTTTGAGTCTGAACTCACTCTGGTTGCATTGTTTGAAGTTCAGTACCACACCATGCAACAGTTGTTTTCATAGGCAAGAGCTGAACAAATGTCTTTTAAGCACTGCCTCTAGACTCTGAGAACAGCCATGTTAAAAAACAACTAAACATCATAACTGTGTTTGAAAACAGCATCTGACTGTATTCATGTGGAGAATGCAAACATATACTGTATGTTACTACTGGGGGATTAGCTCAAATGGTAGAGCGCTCGCTTAGCATGCGAGAGGTAGCGGGATCGATGCCCGCATCCTCCAACAGAAATTTTAGGGGCAGTGGTGGCCTAGTGGTTTGTGAAGCAAACTTGTAACTCGTGGGTCGCCTGTTCAAGCCCCCGGACTGGCAAGAGGTTGAGGTGGAAATGTGAAAGCAACCCGGGCGCTTCACCGCGGCAGCCCATTGCTCCTAGTATGTATAGTTAAGGTTAACTTTGAATAGGATGGGTCAAATGCAGAGAAAGAATTTCCCCAAGGGAATAAAAATAAATAAAGGTTAGATTATTATTATTATGTTTGCTACTCACTGCATCAATGGACCTTGCATGATCATGTGAATGAGGGCAAGAGGTTTAAGAGGTCAGAATTTAGCTGTGCTTGAATGCTCAAAATCTGACTGGTGTGTTCTAACCAGGCTAGCAGTGGCACCTCATTGGTCATCCTCGAGGCAGCCCCAGATCTGATAGATAAGTTTATTTGCTGAAACTATGATGTTTCAGTGAATGTAACTATGGTGTCCGAGTTAGGGTGACCAAACGTCCTGTCTTCCCAGGACATGTCCTGTTTTCACGTCCTGTCCTGGGCGTCCGTCCTGTTTTTTATGAAAGTGTGAGTGTCCTGGTTTTCGCCAATCAAAATATGGTCACCCTATTCCAAGTGCTGTTCCAACAGGAGCTTAAATTTACTTTGTTGCCTCTAGCTGTTTGTAAGAGTTTTTCCTCTGTACCTGCAGCATCAGACTGCGGCAGGATTCATTCACAACATTCACAACTTGTCCTAAGCAAGCAAGTTGCATGCATTTATGCACAACACAATACATCCCAGCAAGTTCATTTTGTCTACTCCGAATATTACTCTCAGGTTTCTTTTTCGAGTTATTCTTTTCGGTAATTTTTTCCATTTCACAACATGATATTTGCAGCAGTGACATTACTGTGTGTATGGATACATGCAAGAAAGTGAGCTCTCTAACCAATAAAGTAACTAGAAGACTATAATAACAATGAAAACACACTCAACTGTACCATCGGCTGTAGTTAGACCAGTTATCAGGACACAAAGGATAAAGTTTCAGTGCTGAAATAATAAAAAACTATGGCTGTCTTTCACCCAATAATCAAAATGTGAACTGTATCTATGTCGGCCTATGGACAACAATGGGGTGCCCTAGGTGAGGTTTTATATGGCGCCCCCCCTCCATCGACGATTTACATCCGCTAACAAAAGAAATCCAATAGCATTGTTTTGTAGTAATATTAACTGGGCATTGCTTTACATTTGAATCAATGTGAGCTTTTCCATTTTAAGAGTTAATAGTAATAACTAGTTTTAATATAATTATATTGAAGGGGAATTTTCCCCCCGATTTTATGGTGCCCTCTGGAGGCCACAGTACCCTTAGCATTTGCCTATGTTGCCTAATGGGCCAGCCGGCTCTGGACATCAGGTAATTAGTAACATTTATTATACAAACCAAAATGTGTGATTCATTAAGTCTCGTATTGACATAGCTTTTGGTTGTGATGTGCCACCCCATCATTTCCACCCCATCTGGCCAACCTCATGAAAAATGTCTGTAGGCACCCCTGCTAACCTCCTGCTGACTGAAGCTAGATATGACAGTGTGTATTCATTCTCATCATAATAGCTTGCAAGCTTTCTACTGGGACCCTGGATACAGCACTGTATGTGTGCAAGACATACACTGTAATTAAAAATGTTCCTACATAGTTTCTACTTAGTGCAGCTTCCACAGGCCACACACAGTCAACAGCAATGTTTCACTGTCATACGGGCTCTTCTCAGATCAGACAAATGAATTAGACAGTCTTTTGTCCCTGCCCCTCCCCTCTTTCTTCTCTCTCTTTCTCATATTTTGCTCCTACCTCCTCCCATCTCACTCTGTCTTTAGTTCCTGCCAAACAGGCAGTGCGTGTGACTTTTTCTCAACAGATCAAAGAGCCAGTCACCCAGTCAGAGGAAACATTGTTAATGTTGCTGATACCGTGCCGTCAGCTTATTTGCAGCATGTTCTCAATAACAGGAAGCCAGGAGAAATGAGTTCTCCCATAATTACATTGGGCTTGTTTTTCCCTTTTTCCCCATATAGTATTCTGGGGGTAAACTAGCACCGACATCAAAGGCTGGAATGTTGAATCTTGATCTTATACAGAGGAGGCTTCCAGAGCACAGAGGCCCTAGTTTAATAAACCCTAATACCACTTCATAAATGGGGCCATCCATTCTGCATGTACAGGGACAGAATATGGAGGATATTTTAGTCTTACATCCATATTGTGTGTATGAATGAAGGACAGCACATGGCTTAACCAGTGTGATAGAACAACATAGCATAGATGCAATAATGCAGGAGAGTTTTGCTTTACAGAACAAGCATTTAGACACAAAAGAGATCCTTTGCAGGCTGCTGCTGCTGCAGAAGGAAGTTCCAACAGCATATTATAATCAGTGTTGGGGGTAACGGATTACAAAGTCACAGATTACTGTAATTTCGTTACTTTTATGGGTAACAAAGTAAGGTAACGCATTACACCAAAAATATTAGTGACTAAATTACTTTACTGGACTGTAAGAATGCGATTTTCTGCGTTACTAGAGCCATAAAGTCTTCATAACAATCAGAGATGTTCTCTGATCATTTTTGGTGAAGCATCACACTGCTACTCAGTGGGACACGTCACACGACTCGACAAAAAGAGGGAAAATGGAGCGAGAGAAAGGCTGTTTGGAGAAGTGGAGATTTACGCATTACTTCCAGTTTATTTGTCGAAAGGACAAGAACATATCTGTTAAATGCTCTATGTCCGGGCGACAAGCGCCTGTCAACCGCAGCGCACTCAATGAGCAACTTATCTAAGCCCCTGGCTAACCAGCATCACAATGTAAAGATCCTCCTCAGGCAGTTGATGTACAGGCGAGTGACGAGAGTCCAACCCCCCAAAACAAGCCAAGCTTTTCTCACGTCTTGGAACGGTGCAGGTAACACAGAATGAATTAAAAAAACTAGTAGCAGGCTAGCCTATTTCTTTATTAAGACGGGCCTATTTACTGTTCTTTCAAATGAATGGT
>OMNN01025707.1:0-10342 GCA_900302755.1 Chromis chromis
GTCACGCACACGCACACGCACACGCACACCCGCGCGCTCTACAGCTGGCCCAGCTCGCACCGTTAAATGGCTCGTGCTGCAACTTGGGGGCGGACCAGGAGCGCGGTGCTCTCCCGCCTCCTCTCTCATCTCTCCTGGCTCCGCTTCTGTCGCTCCCTCTCTCCCTCTCTCTCTTTCTCTCCCTTCTCTGAGAGGCTGCACAGATTTATTCGGGAGGAGAAAATGTTCAGGTCCTGCTTCTTATTGGCTCGCTATAGATTTATCATCCTGCACACCTGCAGCACAGCCTTTCTTCTCCCCAGGTGATGTCAGAGTCAGATGCAAATCCATTACACAGGAGACAGGAGAGTTCAGATCCTCATCACATTTCACGATGATACACATTCCTCCATGTGAAGCCTCCAGAGCAGAGCAGCTGTAATCCCAGTTTCCCTCAGAGAGCAGACCCTCCTCTTTATCCAGCAGACAGCAGGTGTGGTTTTACTGCTGCATCTTCTGCATCACATTGCAATGGTTTTATACACAAGCAGCTAAGAGGGAAAGAAAAATAGTACATGCACATCCTCCTACGCTGTAATATTTTTTAATTTGTTTTAACTGTTTTTAAATGTAATATTTTTTTCCTAGTAAAATCACAGGGGAAAAGTATTAACTGTCAAAACTGTGAATAATGTTTACATCCACATCTGCATTTTTGAAAATTACATAATTTGTTCCTTTGCAGCCTTTGACTTTAAAATTACACAGCTGTTGTATTTTTTTTTTTACTGTAATCATACTTTAAATCTTAAAAAAATCCAATTATTTTTCAGATATTTCCTGTTATGTGGAAGAAAAACTTTAAATATTAAGGATTGGAAAATTGGGGAAGGAGGGGAATTAAACTGTTGTTTTACAGATTTTCCCTGTTTAAATGTAAATTACAGATACCATCCAGTAAAATCACAGGGAAAAATGTATAAATTTACATGTCAAAAATAAATAAATAAAAATTAAATAACATCACATCAAAAATCTGTCTTCATAAAACAAACAGTAATTTGTTTCTTTACAACGTGTGGCCATAAAATGACATAATTTTAGCATATTTCAGTCAGCAAAAATATAATTATTTTTACAGCTATTTCCCATTATTTTCATGATTTTTTAATGTTAAACTATTCAACTTCTTTTTAAGTTTGTTTTACAGAGTAGTTACAATGCTAAGAGTCAGAATCAGAATTTGCTAATTAGCTCTAAACACAAAGGTCCAGTCGAGGCTGAAGGAGGCCCATTCAGAGGAAAGGCCTATATGTTCATTCATGCACATCGCTGTGGGAGACAGGGGCCACTTCCTCTCCAATGTATGACACATGGAAATGTGTCTCTGTCAGCATTTGTAATTGACATAGGACTTTAGATTCCCACAAAATGGTGAAAGAAAGTGGATTTCTTCCCCAACGTTACTCCTGACACACTATGTGGCTTCACACAGCCTTGTTTGAGTTTTATTCCTACAGCAACAGTGAACACAGCAGCTGTGAGCGCGGTGCCAAAGCTTTGGGCCCCTCCTGCAGGTCGGGGGTCAACACTGACTCCCTGCCCCGAATATTTAAAGCAGGGGAATATATTGTGCCCATTGCATGACGCACGGTCATGAATGTATTAAAGGCAATAAAAATACTTTCTACAGTGAGCACTGCAGTTTCCAGTCTGCACATTTCTGCACACAGATTTGTACATTGGTCCACTGGCCTCAGTTTGTGTGTCTTTAGTCAGCAGCGGTGTGAACAAACAGAGCTCTGCAACATCACAAACGACCTTTCATATTCGCCTTCTGTGACTTCTCTCTGTCGTATCGCATTTATTAAATAACACACTGACATGTCTGGTAAATTATAGTTATTAATGTGACTCAGGCGGACCTGGAATGTGCTAAAGTCTGAATATTATTACAATAATACTGTTCAGCTGTATTTTGCAGAAATACTGACACACTGATATCCTGTGTCCAGTGTCAGATTCTTTCCTCTGACATTAATAAACACCTGCAGCTTCACACAGCAGCAGAAACAATAAGTATTTCTTTAACCTGACAGTGATGTGAACATTTACACACACACGAGGCACAGCAGCGCTAACTTAATAAACTCAGGGTCTAACAGTAAATAATGTTCTGTGTTCTTCTACACACCGACAGATTGGATGTTCTACACGTTTATACGGTTGTATTAAAGCTTCTCTGGATGAATCCTGAGCTCCATCAGAGCTGTGAAGATATTGTTTATTTAGATCAGCGTGTCATTATGCACAATATTACATTTCACTGTTGAAAAATCTCATTCCAAAGCCCCACATGTAATTCTCATGGTGGTGCTAAAAAAAAAAAAGTCAGGGATCACCAAAGTCATCACATGTTCTAAACAGTCATTCTCTTCAATAGTTGTTGAGATGTTCAGTTTGGGCCAAAGTGGCAGACCAAATGACATGCAAGCCATTAGCATGGCTACAAACATTTACATGAGCCTTCCTCTTGTAAATATGGGCAACACAGACAAAAAACTGCTACATAGATATAGCAAGTCATTAATAGCATCTGACATTAGACCACTGAGCTGATAAAAGAAAATTATTCAAAATCATCAGGTCAAAATTTAAATCTGTCCAGTATTTTGGTTTATGACCAAATATCTGCAAAACTGCATTAGCCACAGTGGTACTTCATGTTTACGCTAATTAGTAGCAGCTGGATAGCTCAGTGAGTAACACACCAGACCTTGGTATGGGTGATCGGTGGTTCAAATTCTGGTCAGGGTGCAGGTATCCAGTGAGGACCCTTAGGCAAGGCCCTTAATGCTGCCCTGCCTACCTACCTATATACGTCGCTTTGGATAAAAGCATCTGCTAAATGAAATTGTAAAATTAATTGTTGCATGCTCCTAAACACCATACCTGCTAAGCATGCATGTTAGCATTGTCATTGTGAGGGAAATACATTTACTGCCTTTTTTTGGCCAAGAGTTAGATGTGATGATCAATAATAATAATAGTTACCTACTTACAAGTTCCCATCTGCAGCAGGTTAGCTTAGCTTAGCACATTGATTGTGTGTTGCAATCAATTAGTGAGCTTTAGAGGATCTAAAAAATATAATTGTTACCACTGGAGAGACGAGCTGCATCAGGTGGTTCTGCTATGCTAAGCTAAGCATCTGAGGGTTGTCTGATAATAACAAACATGAGAGTGGTATCAATCTTCATATCTCCTGAAATGTCAAACTAATCCTTCACAATTCATTTTTTAGAGTTCATTTGAAATATTTATTGTTTTTTAAGCATTCAGTCTCTCCACTAACCTGTTCAGCCTGCATCCTACCTGCAAGTAGAACCTGGTTTGATGTGTATGTTCTGATCATGAAGAAAATTAGAGACACAAGCTCACATCAGTGAATTTGACCCTGACTTCTAACTGTAACATCTAATGTTTTTTCTTTGCCTGTCCACCCTCCTCCAGATTTTTTAACTTCTCCATTGTGTGTGTGTGTGTGTGTGTGTGTGTGTGTGTGTGTGTGTGTGTGTGTGTGTGTGTGTGTGTGTGTGTGTGTGGGCTGTGTGCAGTGCTTGGATGCTGCTCTCTGCCTCCTCCACATATCCAGTGAGTTATGTAAGAACACTAAAGAGTAGCCCATATGGTACTGAAAGAGTATTTATAAATCTGTCTCTGCTAATGCAAAAGCAGCTCACTACCCCGGAGCTGTGTTAACACTAATGCTTGATATATAAATGCTTACTTTTACAGCGTTTAGCTGCACCACCTCGCCCCTCTTTCTGTGTTTCTCTCTCCTGGTATTGTTAGACGGGAACAGAGGCTTTGAGACAGGATTCAATAAATGTCCAGGGAAGGAAACTGTAGATTCATGAGCCACTTAGCCGTATCTATTGCACTCAAAGAGAGTCCTGTTCTCTGGGAGTGTGTGTTAAGGCTTGTGTGCTTGGGATGGGGAGGAGTGAATCTATTTACCAGTATTGCAGTTTCTCTGGTGAAGTAAGAAGTCTGTGCATGTATTCACACACCGCTGCATCATCACGCAATTAACAAACAAGGAAAAATGACAAGCAAAAATGCAAGAACATGCAGTACTTTGAAGGACAAAGACTATTTTCCCTGCTGACTGTAACGTTCTCATAACTACATGAGATTGATCTGACTACATGTTGGCTTCTAATTAACATGGGATCAGAATAGCTGTTCTTGTTTAATGTGTAGCTAAAGGGAAAAGTACAGCTTAGCGCTTAATCATCAGGCCTTGAAACAGTTCTACATACTGAAACCATGTTTATTTAAGGCTTGAAAGTCACTTCATTAAACAATAGATGAAGTAGAAAGGGTTGTGTGAAGCTTCTACAAAAACACACTGCCATCAAGTGGCTGGTCACAAAGCACACACTTTAAAAAAGGGCCTTGAGAGAATTGGCATCAAGTCCTGTTCAGTTTGTTAAAGACCCCTTGTCTTGTAAACATGCAGATATGTTGTTTTTTATATGCTCAAGGACACATCAAAAGCAAAATCAGCAGTCAACACAATGACTGAGACAGATGTACAGATGACAGTCTCATTAACACAGAGTTAGGATTCTAGGGTTTCACTGTAACAAACCCTCCAAAATGAATACAGTCAACTACTTTCTGTATCATTCTTCTTCTTCAGAATCAGTTTCTGGATCAAGATTGCATTGCTGAATAGTAATTTTACAGTGTTTGAGCAGAATTGTAAGTGAGCTGGTGTGCTCGAGCTACAGTGAGCAGGGAGGGATGAATGGCGAGAGAGGCGGAGACCTCATAGATCCACATATTCTAGAGAAAAAATTTTCATGGGAAAAATCTAAATATCTAACTTTGATGAGTTTTTAGGGGTTTAATCAATGTCCATAGAGGGCCTGTAAATGAATGTAAATAAGTGGTTAACGTATGTATATAAGATTGCATACTATAACAAGTATGTTAACGATATCAATTAACACAATATACCATAGATATAGTCAATTTTGATTTTTAGGTCTTTTCTTCAATAATAGTGACCTTCCTATTGTTTAAATAGTACTGAAATCATTTCACTTGAGGGGAGAAATCAAAAGAAGTGGTTTTGAGGTGTGTTGATGTAACATTTTGAACAAGCAAAATAAAGCTCTGTGATGTTTTAGAAGAATATGCATATATATTTATTTTATTACAGTTAACATTAGAGTCCTGTGAAAGGGGTAATCGTTACAGAGTAAACAGAAAGTGGATGTCCCTTCTCAAGATTGCACATTTACTTTTATAACTATAAAGCTGTAAATACCCTCTAAAATGATGTTTAACTAAAGAAGCTTCCAATGGTTGAGTTCAATATCTTCTAAAATTCAGGAACGTATCAAACCTCCATGTGCAATTGTTAGTATTTTAAATTAGATTTAGTGTTTAAAGTTCAAAAGGGAAAACGACACATACATAAATATAATTTATCTTTAAAAAAAAAATCGTTGCATTTTAAAATTGAGACCTCACTGAAAGCAGCAGCCCTGTAAACAATGAATTTCTCCTCTCATAAATCGCATTATCTACGGTTTTTCAAATGAGCATTTGAACGCATCTGAGGACCGCCCCGTTTCAGTGTTCTGGCCTCTGATTGGTCGAGACATACGTCCGTTAAGGCCGAGCATCGCAGGCAGCCAGAGTGAGGGGAACAGGTTGAAAGTGCTGGAGGCTTGTACAATCATATACTGTTGGTTGCAGGTTGTAACCGGACATAAAACGCAAGCTGGTAAGGAGTTCTATTGTTCTTTGTTTCAATTTTTATAATTTATTGTATTTTTTTCCGCAAGACGCACAGTAATATTTGCTTTCCGACGCATGAAAAATCAATTCGCGCAGTCAGGAGCTTTGCTGTGGTGAGATTATTTCTAGCGAGCTATCGCGTTAGTACTTGTGTGTTACCGTTGGCTAGCATGCCGCTATCTGCTGATGGTACAGCCAAACATTTCATTATAGCGGCGTTGCTCTTTGGACGTTATCGGTCAGACTGTGTTTATAAAATAGTCATTACAAGCACAGCCTCAGCACATGGTTTAACTTCTTAACACGCTCAGTCTCTGATAATAAAGGGCACAGTAAACGGCAAAATCCTGTGTTGTCCAGTTAGCTTAGCCGCATAAGGAAGCTAATGTGACTGCTGGTAGGATTTCTAGCATCTATTACCTGCTCGATGTCGCTTATTTAACGACAGTAACCTCCTAAAACAGCATAGAAAGCTAAAATACACGTTGAATTTAATAATCCATCCAGATAGTTTCAGTTACGCATATTCTGGTTGCACATGGTTACACATATGGCACTTCATTGTAGCCCTGCCTTTTTGTTTGCTCTGTGTTATTGTTCTACTCATATCAAGTGCATGTACAAACAGACCTACTGAAACCTTTTCCTGCCATAGATACAGTAAACTAGAGCATTTATATGCTCATATAAACACAAATACACCCATAGATAGTGACAGACACATGCAATGTAACTACAGCTCCAACAATTATTGATTAGTTGTCAACTATTGAGTTGATCATTAACTATTATTATAATAGATTAATCAGCTGGAGTCATTATTTAGGGGGAAAAGGTCAGCATTCTCGGATTTTATCTACTTAACTCTAAATGTTTTCTTGAGGTCGTTATGTTGGGCTTTTGGAAACACTGATAGACATGTGTCACCATTTTCTGACATCTTATAGATACAAGCAACCAATCAATGAATCGAGAAAGTAATCGACTAATATAATAGACAGACTAATTGACAATGAAAATAATCACTAGTTACAGCACTGAAAGATTTAAGAAGCATCTGGCTGTATACACTCACCGGCCACTTTATTAGGTACACCTGTTCAATTGCTTGTTAACACAAATATCTAATCAGCCAATCACATGGCCGCATCTCAATGCATCTAGGCATGTAGACGTGGTCAAAACAACTTGCTGAAGTTCAAACTGAGCATCAGAATGGGGAAGAAAGGGGATTTAAGTGACTTTGAACGTGGCATGGTTGTTGGTGCCTGACGGGCTGGTCTGAGTATTTTAGAAACTGCTGATCTACTGGGATTTTCACGCACAACCATCTCTAGGGTTAATGGTCCAAAAAAGAGAAAACATCCAGTGAACAGCAGTTGTGTTGATGTGAGAGGTCAGAGGAGAATGGGCAGACTGGTTGGAGATGACAGAAAGGCAACAGTAACTCAAATAACCACTGGTTACAACCAAGGAATGCAGAATACCGTCTCTGACGCACAACACTTCCAACCTTGAAGAAGATGGGCTACAGCAGCAGAAGACCACACCGGGTGCCCCTCCTGTCAGCTAAGAACAGGAAACTGAGGCTACAATTCACACAGGCTCACCAAGACTGGACAATAGAAGATGGAAAACGTTGCCTGGTCTGATGAGTCTTAATTTCAGCTGCGACATTCAGATGGTAGGGCCAGAATGTGACGTCAACAACATGAAAGCATGGATCCATCCTGCCTTGTGTCAACGGTTCAGGCTGCTGCTGGTGGTGTAATGGTGTGAGGGATATTTTCTTGGCACACTTTGGGCCCCTTAGTACCAATTGAGCATCATTTAAACGCCACAGCCTACCTGAGTATTGTTGCTGACCATGTCCATCCCTTTATGACCACAGTGTACCCATCTTCTGATGCTACTTCCAGCAGGATAATGCTCCATGTCACAAAGCTCAAATCATCTCAAACTGGTTTCTAGAACATGACAATGAGTTCACTGGACTTCAACAGCCTCCACAGTCACCAGATCTCAATCCATTAAAGCACCTTTGGGATGTGGTGGAACGGGAGATTGGCATCATGGATGTGCAGCCGACAAATCTGCAGCAACTGAGTGATGCTATCATGTCAATATGGACCAAAATCTCTGAGGAATGTTTCCAACACCCTGTTGAAAGTATGCCTCGAAGAATTAAGGCAGTTCTGAAGGCAAAAGGGGGTCCAACCTTTTACTAGCAAGGTGTACCTAATAAAGTGGCCGGTGAATACATATAGTGCGGAAAATACATACTGTGTGACATTAAACCAAAATAAACAACAGACAAAATACAAACACAGTAATGTGGAAATTCTCTAAGGCTGTTGCAAATGTTATCAGTTTCTACAAATGTGGTTTTCATAAAATAACCATAAGAGGAAAGCCTGAGATGAGGAAATATCAGGTAAATTGCCCGGTGTTGTCAGTTGAACAAAACAATTTGTGGCTGAATCGGTGAACTTTTTGGTTAAACTTCTAATCTCCTTAAAGCTACTTAAAGAGACCCTGTGGAGTTTTCGTCCAAAGAAACACAAGTTCCATTTATATTCAATTTTACTCACTAGAAATTATTGTGTGTATCCTTAAAGCTCTAACGAACATTTCAAGTGCATCTTCCTCTTAAAACATTCGCAAAACCCCTTTTTTTGTCTTTTAAATCCAATATTGTTTATATCCATGTTATCTAGCTTACAGTCTTTTTGTCCCCTACCTTTGTTAGAGCATTGCAAGATCACTTAGCATGTTAATGCATCCTGTTGTTAGGTAGAATAATGTAATTCCCAATGTGTATGTGCATCCTCGTCCTCGACATAAACCAGGCAGAAACTTTTTTACAATAATACAGCTGCAAAGGGTTACTAGAGGTCTAAAACTTCACTGGAAGCCTTTATTAACTGCTACCGTCTGCTTTAATCATGTCACACATCATATCTCACCCTCATAAACATACTCAAATTTATTCTGACACATGCCGCTTCATTGCATGTAATGTCCAAATACGTTAAGTCTCGACTGTAGCTAGTGTGTGTTAAAGAAGCTTGTTCCTTATTCACCCCTCTAGGCCCGACCCTGGAAGAGAAGCTGTTCTCCTCATGCGATCTTACTGCTGATAAGATGGCCCAAGTTAGTTTTAAATCCAAGCAGAGTTTGGCTAAAATCACTCCTAGAGTTAAAGTTTCAGCCCAGTTTCAAACCAGCATGAAAGCGAGGAACTGGGCTGCTGCCCCTGAGGACTTGAGTTCTGCCTTCACCGCAAAAAAGCTACCTGAGGCCCCGGTGTCAGCACCCACCCACCCCCCACCAGCTACTGGCTCGTCTCCTCAAACCAGTAGTGACAGTGGTGAGAGAAGTGCCTGTTCATTGGACTTCATCGCTTCTTCTTCTCTCCCTCGCTTCGCTGCAGCATTAACACACAATCAAGGCCCTAGTTTCCTTTCTGTCCTCAAGAAATATTTTCATTCTTTTTAATACTGACAAAATAATTCTGTACATCCTGCAGCAGCTTAATCTACTCTTTCTCTTGGGGTAATAATTGGTTTACACCAGATTCTGGAATGGCAATTTTAATATTCAAGCTGACATTTTCTTCACTGCCGAGATAATGGTGGAATTGTGATGCCTTTGAGGTACCCTTCTTGGTGTCTTTACATCTTTCCTTAAGTCTCTGCTCTTATTTCTGCCTGCTTTATACCTCTGTCTTGTTAGAGGGGCCTTCTCATGTTGGTGCTCTCTGCACACATTGTGGAAATGGACTGTGTCTGTCAAGGTCCTTGGGTAATACCTGCTGACTAAATAAGCTGCCGTCTGTTCCCTCACTGTGTAACACCCTCTCAGAGAACGACCTCTGGCGCATGCTGACTGCTTTGGTTTAACAGGGATGCGCATGGATTGGCAGGTGCCACTGGGGCCCAACATAATCCAAGGCTGTTTGTGCATGCTACTCTGCTCCTCCTCTGTGCTGTTATTTGTTTGTCTGTGTCCGTGTCCTCGATGTCATCGAGGGAAATATAGTGGCTCGTCATGGAGACCAGGGAGATTTGTAATAAGATTCATTTAACTGCCCAAGACTGATGGGAGTATTATGTGCAAAGTGGCTGCCTGAGTAAACACATGCCTCAGAGTGTTAGCAGCTCAAAATGAGCCGTACATTTTACTGAAATGTTTTTTACTCTATTTTCAGAAAAGAATAATTAGGTCAATGTCAGTAGTTAAATTAGATCTTTAGATATTTTTTCTTACAAGGCAGTCTCCTCTCTCCCCTCTCCTTGAAGCTGGAAATGACTCACAGACTGATTTATAGATGTCTGATGTGGCAGGGCGCTTGTGATTCAGTGCAGGGGAGCGTTACATCTGCACCGAGCCTTCCAGACATCAGGTGTATGATTTTGTGGAGTTCGATACAAGCAGGGCTCAGCTGCCAAGAGACTTGGCAAATCATATGCCTGGACAAGACTTTTGCTGTAACAGCTAACTCTGGGTGTGTGTGTGTGTGTGTGTGTGTGTGTGTGTGTGTGTG
>OMNN01025708.1:0-19659 GCA_900302755.1 Chromis chromis
GTTAGATTTTATGTGATTATTGATTTGTTTCTATTTTTGTTTTTTATTATAATTTTTATTGGCTATTTTATCATCTAATTCTTTTTTTATTTAATATTATTTATTTAATTTATTTCATTGTTTATTTTATTCTCTTATACCCTTTATTTATTTACTTATTTAAGTATTTATTTTACTTATTTACTAGTATTATTATAATTTTTAGCCTTGTGTTTATGTTTTTGCCCTCTATTTTCTTTTATTCCACTTGCTCTTTCCTTTACTTGGATGTGACATTTTATTATTTTCTCCTTTGTTGTTGTACTAATTTATTTTGAAAATCTTTTACCATGTTTGGACTGACCAGCTTTCTTTTGTTCAATATTCTTATAAAATGTCCTTTTTTTCTTTTTTGCCCTTTATAAATAGAGTTATTATTATTAATCCAGATACTTGATATTTTAGACTTTATCAAAAGTATTGCAGTGCTGCTGTATTGGTTTACATTATATTAATTGTAAAAAACCAAATTAGATTTGGTCTTAATGGGGTTTTCCAGGAGTTTAGTGCTGCACTTTCATAGGGGAAATTTACAATCTTGACCAGTGTTAGAAGACATAAACTCACATTATCGACAGTGATTTATTGACATTATTACAGATTAAATTACCCAGCAGCAGCTATTTAGTTAAATAAGCACCTACATGCAAAGCTGCCCTGTTAAAATGCTGCTTATATAATCATTTCTCACAACCCATTATTATACACTATCATGAGCAGGAGCTATTCTGCTGCATAATGAAGACTTTTAGTTCCGATACCTCTGGAATGCTCTTGTGATAATAACTTTTTAACATCTATTAATGTAGTTTTTTATGACTTCTACTTTTAATGGTGCAGTTTGCATTGCAGTGTAGCTTTTACTACTTTTACTACAATAAAGGATTTGATATTTGTTACCTAATCCTCACTTTTAATCTTTAGTATTTGGATTAAGATTCGAAAACACTATCCGTATCCTGCATTTCCCATAACAGAGTTGTTCTTTATGTCTTTTAAACTCCACAAGTTAAAGCTAAAATAATTCTCACAACACCATCAGGATCATTGTTTAGACTATTAAAAGCTCCACCCAAAGCCACAAAAACATCACAGACCAAAGAAAAGCAAGACGCTTCTTGGGTCTCTGGATTCTACTTTGCGTGCCACTAAATGTGTATCTGGTTTATATAAAACTCAGTATCTACTCATATAAAAACAAGTGTTGACATGATTGCAGGTTATATAAGCAGTTCCAGCGAAATGTAACCGGTTATAAGTTTCCTGGTGCTACAGTGTGCCAAAGGCATGCCAACTGTCAGCAGACAGATCATCTGGTCATATGGCATTTAAATCTATAAAACACAGATAAAAGGCATGTACATTTAAAGAATCCAATCACAATCATTTGTATCATCAGTAAGTATTGAAAGTCCTTGGATCCAACCAAATGTAACCAGCGTTTCATGTTTTTTTTAAAGACGTTAGACATTGTAAAACTGCTTAGTAAAGGTATGTCTACGTACAACGAAGTGTGTCACTTTTCCAGGCTAATAAAGACAAACATATTTCAATGTGACTGATAAGCCATACATGAAAAGCACACTCTGTTTCTCTTTCTTATGTCTCACAGCAGAACACAAACAAAGTTACTCTAAGAAGTCAGGTCTGTTTAGGGTTGAAAGATGTTTCACAAGATGCAAATTTACTGAATTTTCTTCCAAACATAAGGAAAAAAGCCTCTTTAGGGAGTTTCTGGACCACTAAATCCACTTAAGGAGCTTCTAAATTTCCCTAAATGCAACTGATGCACTGACAGAACAGATTTGTTAACTACTTAGCAAGAGTGGAGTATATATCCATAAACACACAAAAATAGGCATGTAAATTTTAGGAATCAGTTTACAATCATTTGTATCAGCAGTAAGTATTGAAAGTCCTCAGATCCAACCAAATGTTTAGTCTAGTATTTAGTTGTTGTTGTTTTTAAATGTTAGACATTGTAAATCTCCTTGCCAAAGATATAATCTGATTGTAGGTTATGTATGCAGTTCCAGCGAAATGTAACCGGTTATAAGTTTCCTGGTGCTACAGTGTGCCAAAGCATGTCAACTGTCAGCAGACAGATCGTCTGTCTTACCAAAGATATGTCTACTTACAATAAAGTATCACTTTTCCAGGCTAACACTGACAAACATATTTCTACATCAGTCACAAGCCACACGTGAAAATCACTCTTTCTTATTCTGCACAGTGGAACATAAACAGGGTTACTCTAAGGTATCAGGTCTGTTTAGGGTTGAAAGACGCAAATTCACTGAATTTTCTTCCAAACATAAGGAAAGAAGCCTCTTAAGGGAGTTTCTGGACCACTAAATCCACTTAAGGAGCCTCTAAATTTACATAAATGCAACTATGCAGTGACAGAACAGATTTATTAACTAGTTGGAGAGAGTGGGGTTATCAGTGTATTTGAATAAATGGCATATATATCTATAAACACACAAAAATAGGCATGTAAATTTTAGGAATCAGTTTACAATCATTTGTATCAGCAGTAAGTATTGAAAGTCCTCAGATCCAACCAAATGTTTAGTCTAGTATTTATTTTTATTTAAAAAAAAATGTTAGACATTGTAAATCTGCTTGCCAAAGATATGTCTACTTACTACAGTATAAAGTATCAGTTTTCCAGGCAAACACTGACAAACATTTTTCTGCGTGAGTCACGAAGGACAACACTCTCTTTCTCTTTCTTATTTCTTACAGCGGAATGTGACGTTTTTCTAAGGCACCATTGTGTTTTGATGGACATTAATTATTCTCACATCCATTCTAGGTATTAGTAGGTCTTAATTCCACAGTTCAAAATTCAAGGGAACTCATTTGCAGCCATGTTATGACGACGGTTACACAAACACTAAGTACGTGGGGTTTAGCTTAACCGTAAGGGCACTCAGGTGTATGTCGATTCCTCAGAAGTTCATCTGTGGTATGCTTCCTTGTCATTAAAGGGCTGGCATTGAACATGCAGTCATTCATGCATGACAATGTTAACAACTTTCCCACAGCATGCTTCACAGTTCCAAAAGCGAAAGAAAAAAACACGTCTCCATTTAGGGCGCATTTACATTTTCATATTTGGTTTATGAATGTAGATGATATGTATTATATCACACTATCCAGGGAATAGTCTTTGCATTACACTGAAGATTCCATTGTGTCTTTTGTATATTATTATTAGCTTTTGCATTTGAGACTTTTGCACTGATTACATTAAACACCTCATTTTCCCCAATCAACTAGAATGAAAAAACATACAATTAAGAAGAATAAATCAATTATTTGTAGTAATTTACTCTCCAAGCTGCGACTGTTTGTTAATCTAAACAAGGATGAAACACTTCCTTGTCAATTTTAGCAACTGAAACATTATTATCATAAGTGAAATTTAGCTAAAATGATTGAACCTTTTTTCAAAATTGCATGTAGATAATATATAGTTTTGTTGAGATTCCTCTCTGATAGGGGTGCAGCCAAAGAAAAAGCTGTTCTGAAAACTTGTCAGGATTCGTTTCTTCTTCTTAAGGAAGCTGACTGTTGGCCTCCTTTTAGCTGTTGGAGGCCTTTTAGCTGTCGATATGTGTTTTGTTAAATGTTTTGTCAGTGCAGTTTCAGTCTTCTTTGTTTGTTTATGAGACTTAACGTTGAGTACTGTAACTTGAAAGTAGCCTTTACAAAATCAGAGAATTAAGTTCCTTGTTCTGCATGTAACCAAACAGTTTTGTTTGTTGTTCGGCTTGTATTGAAATGTAAAACAAATCATACCACCTCATGTAAACTCTAATAATTAGCTGTGCCTGCTTTATTCTGTAAATGATCAGAGGGGGTTGGAGCTTCTCACAGCTGCCACTGGGCAATTAAACACAAAATTTCAAATGCAAAAATTATCTTTTAATGTTACTTGGCCAGCTCCAATTGCACATTTTTCTAAAAATGTACTATTTATTTTCAGGGGATGACAGGGACAAAAATTCCAAAGATAGTTTTATTTGTTAGCCATTTAAATTACAATGTGTTGAATGAACATACAGCTGTACAAAAGAAAAAAAGGTATTGTACATAAACAGAGTGAAGGCAAAAGAGTTGACGGAAAAGACAGGCGCATGGTGGTTATGAAAGAAAGAAAACAGAGGTTCAATTACAACCATCCATACAACCATGCGATACATTTAAAAAATAAAGAATGTTAAATGCTTCATATTCCATAAATAATGCACTGACAAATACAGCAAAGGGTAAACATTACAGACAATAGTGTCCAAATCAACAAAAATGTGAGAAGCACAAGTGTTTTCGAGCTTTACAACTTTAGTTAACATCTGTCAATTTCCTGGTCCCATTCAAGAAATCAATATTTCACGATCAAATCATGGAAAACATTATTCATCATTGTCTGTTATATAAACGCCAGTGATTCACATGTTTGTTATGTGAAGTAAAACACCATTGAAAGAGTTCATTGGAAGGGAAACTGGGGATGTTTGTCAAATTAAGTGATTCATGATGTTGATTTACAAGATTCTTTCTGACAGCTATAAAGTTGTCTGTTATTGTTGCATGACCTACTCCAACCATCTACATGCCGTACACACCTTTTGTTTTTGTTGCTGAGCGGGAGTGGTTCTTTCTCTTCACATTTCGGGGAGGTTGGTGTTTAAACAGGATAGTGTGACAAAAATTAAAACAAAATCACGTAACATGTGTCCACACATTCATATCTACAAAATAAGTCAACCGCCTCATAGGTCACATTTAAGTGTCCGTAGAGGAGCTGGATTTCTTCTTGGCTGTGTTATATTACAACTAATGAAATGTTCAATCTGGGTAAAAAGTTCACAAAAGAAAACACCTGGTACTGCTTGGAAAGTGGAAAGAAGCTGCATGTGTTATGGAAAATGTTGTATTTATCTTGCGTCAAAACCTTTATAATCAAAAGCCATTTGCTATAAGACTGAGAAAAACAGTCAGGAGATCTTACGGATCTTCTCTCTAACTGTTCAACTACTGAATACAGACTGTATTTTTAGGAAGCTAGCACCATCTGCTGAGCAAAAAAGGAAATGGCTTCTTTGAACGTACAGTCTGATTGTCTCATCCAGTCACTGGCACAACCATTCTGATCTTACACTCTTACCCATAATATAAAAAAGTGGGTTGAATTAGGTTTGATACCTGTATTAGCTTAACATAGTTCTTTGATTCACTTTGATTGCAGCTTTGCAGAATCTTCAGATCACAAAATCTGTCACAAAACACTTTCAACTAAAAATATGTCCCTTAAGAGTTTGTTTTTTTATCCAGAGATGTGATTGGTACATGCATCGTGGCAATCATGTTAGAAACGTTTGAGCAGAGTTAGTAAATCATGCACCGCTGCTGAACCAGTAAAATTGTCTCTCTTTGATTTCTTGTACGAAAACAAATCTTCAAGATACATCTGAGCTCTAAAGAATCTGTCAAAAGCAGCACAGGCTCAACACCTCCTCCGTGAGCTCGGAAACAGCGTACATAGCACTAACGCACCTCACGAGCGTACGTCACAAACTCAGTAAATCACATGCGTCACCATCTCTTATGTATATATTTTGTGATATCATCAACAAAGAGATGAATATTTGTTAGCTTCATCAAAACATTTTCTTCGTCCTAACCCTGGTCCCTTAAAAACAAATCCTTGCTGTCCCATTGAGCTTTTTCCACAATCCAAAGGTCTAAGCATCCAGAGTTGGAACTGATTCCCAAAATCCAAAGTCCATGTGCCTTGTTTTTTCATTTCACAATGCAGTCATGATCGTTGTCTTCCAGTTCTTCATACTGTACATCCAAAAACTTCAACCTAACAAGCCGTAACTACTGATTTTCAGTAGGAACAGATCTGAGAGATTTGTCAATGCCCAGCAGTCACATCAACCCAAAGAGAACCGCAAATCTGACTCTCGTCTCTGGATTCTATTAATCAAACGTGCAGCTCCCATATTAAACATTCAATGACGATCACAATTCAGAGTCTTCATTTAAGATGCTCCAGAAACAGTTCATTCCTCATGAGTGGCGGCTTCACGTCCTTTAAGTCCAGATCTCTGTTGGGACCATGGACTCCTTCGTTCCAACAGATGGCATGAGGTTCTGCTCGGACAGGAAGTCCAGAGGAAACTGGACGAGGAAACCTCGGATTTTGCGGAGCTCCTCCTGAGCACGAGTCAGGTCGGTCTGGGCCAAACCTGGCTTGGACTGGTACTGCTCCAGCTCCGACATGTTTCTCACCAGAGACGAAGGAAGGCAACGGAACACCTGCAAAAAAAATGCACAGAAAACACGTATTAACTTGTTTTTTGATGCTTAATTTGTGCAGGTCTTTTCAGCAAATCAGATTGCTGAAAAGACCATCACTGACCCATGCGTTCTCTGCATGGTGTGTTGTGGTGGCTGAAAATTAAGTAGCTGGCGTTTCTGGTCAGACATTATAGCAACTGCACAAAATACTGAACATCTAACTGCAGAAGATGGGTTTACTGAGCCCAGAAATGCCACTGTTTGACATTGTTAGACATTAATAGAAGCTACATGTGTTCACTGAACCAGTAACTTCTACTTTTGTGATACTTGTGTTTCTATGAATTAAATATTTTCTACTTTTCCCTCATTAAGAACCACATTCTACACTGTGTGACCGTCATAAATATAGAATTCAGAACTCCACTGGCATCATTTCACGTCTCTCATAAGACACTGTTGCAATGGAACAGCATTTTAATGGCGAAATCCATTACATTCTGGTCCATCACTGTGTCATCACTGGTCCATCACTGTGTCAATGACATTTAGCGCCAAAGTTCATGGTTCCCTGAGGATGAATCCCACTGGCTTTGGTAGGTTTAGATCAAACTTAGAGTTTCTGCTTGAAGCCTTAGTATGAGATGTGACTAACTGGTAACTTTACAAAGAATATACCCTTTAGATTAAGGTAACACTAGCTCAGACTCAGATAAATCTGTTGCCACAATAAGAATGAAGAAAAGAAAACTATTTTCTTTAATTTAAATTGGGTTCTTTGTGCTTGTTTTATGTAAAGTCTCAAAGTACTGTTAAAATCACAATAGGGTTTTTCCATCTCAAATCATCAAGGGCCCTCTGCTCAACCATCTCTGATTTGCTTGAAACTTTGTTATCATAAACTACAGATATTAAAAATGGTATCCATGAAATTTTAGATTGAGAATGTTTTTTGCACATATTGCAGTTTGAGGCTATGAAATATGAAAATACATTATAGCCATCATGAAAAGTCCCATCTTCGAGCAGACGTTAATACGGAAATTGATAAAGCAGAAGTCAGCCAGTGAAATTTTCTGATATTTATCCGAATCGTGTGAAAAAAATGGTTAAAAGTCAGTTGACAGCCGATTTCAGAAAGTATCAGTTTCACCAATACCTTTATAAACACCCATATTTTATGGTCTAAAAATTTAAGGGAAATTAGCTAAAGATTGTTGAGCAGAAAAGTTTCTAAAAAATATATTATTTGAATGGAATGACCCAATATAGTCTTTTATTCTTGTTGCATTTCAAAGCACAAGAGGAAATTATAGAGTTTGAGGTTATACATGAAAAACTTCTATGAATTTTATCCTGCATTAGCAAAATAATATACTATGATCTACCAAATGTTCTTATTTCTCAACCATATGAGCTTTTTTATTTTCTGATGTAAAATTATTAAGTCCACTGTACCTTCTCATAAATGGTAGCGTTACGACCAGCTGTGGTCATCCACACCTCCTTGTAGAAACGATCACTTATGGGGTCAGAGAGATCAATGCTGGAGTCAGTGTGGCCTCCAAGGATGGTACTGTTTAGAAAGAGAGAAGATGAATGAGTAGGGAACTCTTCACATATCAACCCTGACTCCACAAAATGATGTTCATATATGACTAAACTGTATTCTTAGTTACATTTTGAGGGGAAGTGTTCCGAATTATGTTTTAAAATAAGTGTAATTTAGGACCTGTTACATGGTGCAAATGTCAGCTAGATTGAAAGAAGTATAAAGTCCGTGATAGGAGGTCGTAGGGCTGGATGGTAGCATAAACCAGCCACCGTAATTTCACCCAGAAGACCAGGGTTTATGTCCAGTGATGGATGACAGACCATAAGTCTCAGTAAAAAGCCTGGTTAAGGTTAGACACTGAAATTACTTGGTCAGGAAAAATGTCATGATTTTATATATAACGCTTTTAAGACATTTTTTGATATATCACCTCCATTTTCTGGGTTACCAAGGTGACTAGTTCCATTTCATCTAGTATGTGACTGGTTGAAGTAATAAAGTGAAGCAATAAAATACATTGCAGACTGGGTTGGACATACTGATCAGCCACAACATAATGACCACTGACAGGTGAAGTGAATAACATTGATCATATTGGTACTATGTGGTGTTTTATTTTGGCATCCGTGTTGATGAGACTTAGACACCCAAATAAACATTGTCCCAGAACAAGCACACTCCCTCATGCAAATGGAAATCCCAAATGTCACTGGCCTACCCCTGTAGGAAAATACACCCCACCACATGGCAAAAACATCAAACAATCAGGAACATCTTGAGGAACATGACAATGGCCCAAGATGTTGATTTGACCTCCAAACTTCCTAGAGCCCATTCTGATCAAGCATCAACAGGATGCAGTGGAACAAGTTTGATTGACAGAGGCCCCACTGCACAAGCCAGAGTACCCAAAGGATCCACTGCCAACGTCCTGGTGCCATAGGACACCCTGAGAGGTCCTCTTGTCTATGCCCAATAGTTCAGAGCATTTTTCACCACATAATAATTGTCATAATGTTATGCCTGATCGGTGTAAATCTTTTTTACAATTTATTGCTGACATATTTACATTTAGCCCCCTTTTAAACATTCACAGTAATATTTGGATATATGCTACAAATTCTCCATCCATTTATCAACTACACCTGCTTTACCTGATAGAGGTTTATGGGGGCCTATTCAAGCAGACAGCCCTGCCTACACTCACATATACAGCCAATATAGATAAATTAATCTCACATACATGCCGCCCACAAGACAAACCAAGAGAAAATTATTAACACAGTGCACTGTGCATATTGGGCAATCTTGCTTTCATGCACAGACACAAACAGACACACCTGAAGCATTCCAGGCGTAGCTGAAGAGCGTAGGGTCCTGCTTCGTACTCCTGGCCATCCATCACCGAGGGAACCTTTTCAGAGTCTTCAACGATCACTGCCACCTCACTGTCACGTTTACCCAGCATGCTCCTGTCGTTGATGTTGGCAGAACCTACAACAGACACACAAAACAACTTAATTTTGTGCATTTGATGTTCATATTCCCTCATAATCATGCAATGAATCACAATAATTTCATGGTTTTATATACAAAATAGAAGCTTAAATGTAAATTTAGAGAGAAAACACTGAGTTCAAGTACTGTGAAGTTGGCAAGCTACACCTCACACACCAGCAGGTGGCACAACAGAGTCATGTAGCGCTCCTAACATATTTTAGCAGCATCATTATGCACTTTTTTTTTTAGCTGTGCACAAGGCGAAAGGAAGAGAAAGCTCTTGTCACGTTTCGGTGGTGTTGAGGCAGAGCGGTCAGTTGCTCCAAATAGTAGCAAGAGAAGAGAATGTGGCAGAAGGTGAGATGAGAGACAGACTAACCAATGATGACTGTGTTGTCATCAGCGATGAGCATCTTGCTGTGGACGTAGATGAGCTCAGTGACCAGACGTCCCTCCAGCTCGGCGTGAGTCCGCAGACCAGCGAAGGAGATGTAGTTCATCCAATGCTCGTCCACTAAGGAAACAGAGGAAGAAGAACATTAGCACACATTAAAACATCCCACTTAATATTAGGCATCAAAACACTTAATTTTACAGCTTCTTCTTGAACTTACTCTCTTTTTTCAGCTGTGAGATGATGGAGTATTCTCCTCTGATCATTGTTCTAAAGAGACAAGACATTACAACTCATATATAAGTAGATATAGCGATAACACTTCTACATCTGCTTTCTCATTTCCCTTCTGTCTTCCTCTTTCGAACTAAACTTAGCAATAAATAAAAGGGTCATGTGGCGTACCTATAGTTGAAGTGCATGACGGCCTGGATGGCGTTCCCTCCTCCTGTGGTGATGTCGCCCTCAAAGCCAGGCAGCAGAGGGGTGACCACATACACGCGATACTTCTTACCCTCCCTGTAAACAACCACATATCATTTACATTGTGAGCTACATTGGGAGAACCACAAAACAGAGAAGACTAATCCTGTGTACATAAGTGTACAATACATAAAAAGTATGTCCTATAATCACTTAAGCAAACACATGGCTTAAAAAAAGGGGAAGTACTTATGTGCCCTGATGACCCTTTCAATGATGGCATCTCCGATCTTGTTGTACACTGTCCTGTTGTCGGCGCAACTGATGAAAAACTGGTTCTGTGAGAGGAAATCGACAGAGTACAAGTACAATTTGTAGTTTTATGTTACAGTCTAATGAAGCGTTTAAGTACACTCATTCCTACATGTAAAAATTACTGACATCAAGGCAAGACTCAATGTAGCCATCTCATTGATGACCTTAGTAACAAAACTCTGAAGGGTTTGGCTTTTATGTTATCATTTGTGTTTTTGAAGTAGCCTACTGCCAAAAAATAGGAACAGTTAAATGCATTTTCTATTTTCATTTTGTGGCCTCTCTTCTGGTTTACCTCTATGTAGATGTAGTGCTTGCTCTTGGCGATGACCTGGATGTAGGCAGTATGGATGGACTCTTCGTGGTATTTTATGCCCGCCGACCAGTCTGATGCCGACCGCAACGCCTGAAACACACAGAAACTGGGTTATAACAGCAGTAGGGCTCAATAAAGATGCATCTTCCACCAATTTCATCATAGGTTTTCTCAAATGTTGTGTACATGAAAACTTCAAGGATGATGTATGTAGGAGAAATGATAAGGATTGCCAGCTAGGGCCTTGTATTTGTGATGATATTCCAAATGTTGTAGCAAAATTTGTTATAGTAAATTTATAAAACAACTACAATTACCATAGTCTGGTTTAGACTGCACTCTGTATTATTTACATTCCTCGGCTAAGGAGAATCCTGTTATCTTCATGAGAAGTTGAGACTGTAATATTTGAAGGATAAATGCTACAATAACTTGTATTGTCTTGTTTGATTCTTGGTGAGACCTCCGAACACGAGCCTGGTGTATGAGCTTTGCCCTTTCAGCTGAAATATTCACTCTTGGCTCTCTTCTTTATTACTCTTTTTATATTTCAATAAAATATTAAATACAAATACTGTTGCACCCTGATTGCTTTTACTACGGCTCATCCAGATTTCCACAACAGCAAGCACAAGCAATGTTTTCTGTGCATTATGCAAATGTGATAATGACCAGCTAAGAAAAGTAGAAAACTTTGTTGTCTAAGAAAAACATGAATCTAAAAAAATGCTTTTAAAATGTTGAATAGTTCTTAAATACTGTAACTTACATCAATTAATATTAGTTACTTGAAAGTGGAAACTGTGATTCAAGAGAAAGATTGTTGACCTTTTGCTAGTTGGCATGTTTGGATAGTTAACATGCCAGATTTACCATCACTTTCACACCCACTGACCCCTTTCCTCCTATCTCCCATCTTCCTCCTTTTTCTCCCTGGTCTGTTTTTTTTCCAGTGTGCACAACAAATGGAATAGCTAGCGGCCCATACTTGATAAAATGTGTAATGGAATGGCATGTCTGACTCTACAAATTTTACAAAACAAATAAAAAGGCTGCTTTTTCTCAGATGTGTCTGAGAATTTAATTAAAAAAATATAAACTAAACATACAAATGGTCTTTTCTGACTTAGAGAAAAAGTTAACAATCCCAATTTTTATTGTGTTATGGTTGAAAAACCGTTAAATTTTGCCAAATCTCTACACAACTGGTGACAAATTCTCAACCATTCAGTTGATCCACATCCTAGTCAGGTGTGGCTTTAAAGGACAATGATCAGATAGTTTGAACATTAAACAGACACTCCTTTGATCAGTGACTAGAAAAGGTCACCTTAAAATGCAGCTTTGTTCAAATGACACAACGCCAAAGATGACAAGAGAAAGATAAGAACAGACTGTTGGAATGCCGGATGCTGCATGTCAGTTAGGGCCAAATCCAGGAACTAGAATGTCCACAACTCCATTATCTGTCCTTGAAGAAATCCTTTCAGACAAAACACTACACAAACAATCTGCCCCATGATGCTCTGAATAGTGTCTGACAACACGATCCGGTCCCCGAAAAAATGTCCACCAACTTCACCGAGCCCTTCAGGAAGAGTGCGACTATATTCCAGAAGCAGCATCTACAACCTCATTGTTTATGCATCACAGATGTGCGACTCCATTCCAATATTTTTGTTGAGTTTGGATGATTTAATGTTATTACACGCACTTTTTAAAAAGCACAATAAGCTGTACATTTTGCTCACAGAGTTGTCACTTCAAAAACACAGAAACACCGAAGCACTCCTTCACTTTGATCTGAACCCTTGTGATGGCATCTTCAGGCACTTCTTATTTTAGACAAACATCTCACTCAGAGGTCGGTTGCTTCTGGCTACAAACCCTGTCAATCGCAAGTGCAAACCTTTGTAGTTATATAACTTTTTGGCCCGTTGAGAGTTTCTTTGCGTTTTATCTCCTTCCAGCAATGCTTGACTGCAGACTTGGATATGCGGAAAAGTGGGAGTTTGTCCTGCCTGTGTTCTTGCGTTTTCTCTTTAATTTTCTACCAGTTTGGTTCGTGGTTGGATTATTTTTTTTTGTCTCAGTTTCTCATTATGTGGAGATAAAACCAACAATTTCCGCAATATTTTTCATTTTACGATTGCAGCAAGTTACAAGTGCTGCTTGCCGTGTTTTCCTACCTGAACTTTGGCATTAACACAACCGGGAACTTGGTATCGGATCTCGTTGGCACCGGAGTGAGACTTAGGCAGCAGGAATGGATAAGATAGAGAGCGGTACTTTGGCTTCATGATCTGTGGGAGAGAAAAATGGACAATTTCAGCAGGGAGAGGGTAAATATACAGTCAGAGAGAGAGGAGTGGGAAAGAGTGAAAACATGGAAGAAAAGGTTGGTGCCAGGGAAAGGGAGTGTGAGTGTGAGGATTAGGGCATTTTTTCCACTGTTCCAAACATTTCCCATGATTTAGCCAGGTTAGTGTTTATTGTCCTGCTTTATTTTTATGTCAACAAGTTCCCCTACTAGCTTGCATGAGCTCCCTACTGCTTAATAGCCAATTAGAAATGGTAAAAGGTGGTTAAATGCTGTCAACAAAAGACCCTTTGTTGTGAAAATCCTGGTCAAACAAATTAAGCCGTAAGTCCTGATCCTGCTCTACATCCCTGAGTCTGTTTGTCAATGTACACAGCGTTCAGTGCCTTAGTGAAGTTCCAGCGCTGAATGAAGTGTCTCGCCACGTCTCGGGCACCTCTGCCGTGAACCACCGAGGCGATGTCGTGCCAAGGCATCCTGGGAGTTGTGTACCTGTCGATAAAGTCTAAAAAAGAGCAGAGGGATAGGAGAAAGAAGCACAGAGGGGTCAGGGAGTTTAGAAGAGAGGAAAAAGTGGAACAATTGTTGCAAGTGTTTTATGGCACTCAGCTCTACTCCATATAAGTTTTCCAGATGACTGTATGTTTCCATATAGTATACACTGGTTTAAAATTAGTCTTAAAGCATGCTGCAGAGACTTCTTTCTAATAAGAATTTTGGGTTTAGGAATAGAGGGAGCTTGTTCGACTTAAATGACAGGGTTATGTTTGTGGGTACGTGTGTGCCAGACCATCAAAAGGTTTCTCCAGCTGGATCCAGTCCTTGTACACAAAGTTGCAGTAGTCTTTTCCATGCCAGAAGCGAGTGTTTCCCTGCAACTCTCCGACACCTGTCTTCAGGCTTCGCACTGAGCCACTCCCTGCACGCACATGCACATACACAGTTAAAATAAGAGTTTAAAATGAGCCATGAATTCACATAAATGCATTTTTTCTCTCTCTGACCTGCACTGTCAACGCTGCTGACGCTGTCCACATGCTGCAGGGCGTGTTTGTGCAGGTGCCTGTATATGCTGAAGCGAACCATCCTGTTGCGACCGATTCCCTTCAGCTTCGGTAAATCCGTCGGATCGCTGGGCGGCGTTCCTCGTCCGTTGCTCTGAGAGACACCATCAGTGGAGGACACACCCTTAGTAGAGGGAGTGTTGGTGTAGCCGGCCTAGAATCAGGAAAACAGCAGGGGATGCAGTATAACTCATCTGCCTTTATATTATACAGATGCAATGACTGCAGTCTAATAAAAGAGTGCTGCAATAAACTGTTTTATTACTGTCATTTTGGAGACTGTTGTTGTGCAGCGCTGAATCGTGATGCATTATAATGCTGAGGGGCGGTAAAAGTCACGACCAAGTCACAAACAAGGGATGGGTGTGTTTTTGTGTGGGTGGAAGTGCTATAGCCAAGTCATGGGTTTATTAAAATCAAAAGAATTTATAATCTTTGGAGCACACCAACCTTGAATTATGTCTTATGTTCCCCCATAAACAATGCATTAATCATCCTTTTTTTGTCTTTAGCAGAAAATGTGACTATTTTATTAAAAGGTTTCACTTATTTCCTAGGTTTCATTGCTTTTTCTTACTACTCTAACCAGACCATCAGGAAAAACATTAGTTTTTTTTATATATACTGAACTGAATATCTCCAGTACATCATGTCCAGGACCAAAGTGTCAATGCAAACACAATACTGATTAACAGAATCATTCTGTTTTGGGGTCAGTGACGCTCCTTGAAAAATGTTAATGGCCTTAAAGGCTAGCAGCAGATCATCATTAACCTGAACAACCAGACACTTTATGTATCCAAGAGGGACAATAGAATTAGAAAGAAACACAATCTGTTTCAAATTTTGTTCCATAAGCTTAAAAGTCTGACTGTAAAGTCAAGGATTGGTCTGTTGAGATGTGCTCCTCTAGATTCTTGTTAAAGTTGAGGTAGATGGTGATTTTTTTTTTTTGGCATCACTGAGGAAAAAATTGATAATAAGCTTTTAGTATATTGTAATTCAAGTGGTCTAAGAAGATACTAGACTTCTCCATCTCCTTTAGGCTTTAGAAAATCTAGCCCATGACAGGTAACTTGGGCAAATCACAGGTCTTTTCAGAGAGAGGGGTACCATTCCTATTGGCTTTTCCACAAATACAGATGCATGTACGTTTAGATGGTGAAAAGCCTCAATCAATGGCAGAAAATGCTGCAGGAAAAGTTGCTATTCCGGCACTTAAAAAAAGAGGACAGACTTATCTCACCTGAGAGGCAATTGAAGAAAATGTTTAGCTACATAAAAATTCCGATGATGCACAAACTTCTAGGTTGCCTCTGACGAAACCCATCAATCAAGCTTGTGTTGCGTCACTCAACTGGTGTTGGGGATCTTAAGGTGTGGAGGGGAAAAGGGAAATGGCTGTATCTTCAAATTCTGCTACTTGAAAAAATACTGCCTTTGAGGTCAGCAGCATATAATATGTTTATGTAGTCGTGTTTGAGAATATCTGTTAGTGCCACTGAAGTTAAGAGGTTTATTTGCCAGCTGGCATTGTGACAGCGTTTGCTCTTTTCCCTCCATATTTATTCACACAGTCACCACAGGCTCCTACTGAGGATCCATGCAGCGCTGCTTCTTCATTCCCTCTGTGCAACACAGAGCGAATGAAATACTTTCCTCTCCTCTGGCTTTTTAATTCGAACTAGTTGTCAGGAGATGAGAAACTAAATTTTTTTGCCAATGAATCCTAAAAGTGTGGACAGGACATTTTAATTAGCCGTGTGTGTTTCCGACCTGCTCCAGCGCCACAGAGCGAGTCACGCTGCCCACATCCGTCAGCCGGTGCTCCCTGTCGTCCCAGCGACCATACGCCAGGTCGATCCCACCCACAAAGGCCACTGATTGGTCGATAACGACGATCTTCTCATGATGTGCCCACAGATAGACGGAGGAGGAGACGTGGTCCGGATGACGCATCACCTGGAATCACAGCACATGTACACTTTTATATATGGTACACTGACAAGATGAAAATCACAAAAGGTGCAAATATGATGATATTTTTGATTATGTGACTGTCTGATTTTGACCATGACATTAACTAACTTGAGAAAATGTGCCACCATACTGCTTTTTTGACATACTGAACATACCCATAATCCCTCCACTTACCTTGATGTTGGGGTGCAGGTGCATCAGTGTCCTCTTGCTGTAGCCTGAGTTGATACCGAGGGCGAGTTCCACCTCCTTATACAACATTACAAAGATCCGCACTCCTTGTTGCTGTGGGCAGACAGATGGTTAACATATTGAACTTCACATATTAATCAATCAAGATATGTGTAAACAAACACATCACTTACTGCAGTCAAAGTAGTGAAGAAAAAACCCTTAAAAAAAAGCGTGTTTTGAGATTAATCTTTAAACGCACTGTAAAAGCAATGTGATTGGAGATGTTTTCAAATCCTTTACTTAAGTAAAAGTATTAATACCACAATGTGAAAATACTCCACTATAAGAAAAAGTTAAGCATTTAAAACCTTACTTTAGTAAAAGCTTTATCAGCAAAAGTTACTCTTCATTATGCAGTAAAATGGTCCCTGTCAGAGTTTTCCCATTATACATGATGCTTTTGATTAATATTCCTGCTACATCAATGTGTATGTTGCATTTTCCTGCTGTAGATGTTTAAGGTTAAGCTCATTTTAACTAGTTTATATGCCATTGAGTAGTTTAATTTAGAGCAATTCTATAAAATAATTATATGTTGGTAATGTCAATGCCTTGTGAAAACCACGTCACACATTTTCCAGTTAATCTAAGAGTTAGGAGAATTTTACATTTATTCCTTCAGTTCATCCCAAACATTCAAAATCACAGAATTTTTATGCCTTTATTAGATAGGATAGTGGATAGAGTCAGAAATGGGAGAGAGTGAGGAAGGACATGCGGTAAACGCCCGAGGTCGGAATTGAACCCGGGACAGCCGCTACCCCTTAGCACTTGGATCACGCGACATAACCGGGGCACCCGACTTAAAAGTGCTTTTTAAATGAGAGTGACTTGACGAAGCTTAAATTTTAACTCTTCTGTCATTTTGTTGAAAAGTGTGAATTTATACATTGAAAAAAGTTTCATTTCACTCAGAGCAAAGGGCACATTTCCATTTAGAGCAGGGGTGTCCTGCATGTTTTAGATGTTTCCCTCTCCAACACACCTGTTTCAAATGATCAGCTCATCATCAAGCTCTGCAGAAGCCTGATAACGATCCTGATCATTTGAATCAGGGGTGTTGGAAGAGGGAAACATCTAAAACATGCAGGATAGTGGCTCTCGAGGACCAGGATTGGGCACCCCTGATTTAGAAGATGTGTTTCCTCATGTGTACAGTGTATATGTGCTCAATACTCATTTCCATCCCATAATTTCTTACCGCTTTGCGTTTGAGGATGCAGTCCAGCCTCCACCTGTTGCCCTCAACAACAGGTCTCTTAAGGAAGATCTCTGGACTCAACCTGATAAAAAGAGTAGAAAAGACAGAACAGATGAAGAAATATATTCATCAAACTCATTAAAGGAATGTGTACTTTCCCCATGACATAATGTTATAGTCTCATGAGCCACTCACATTGGCATCCTGAGCTTACATGTCTACAATGCCATTGGCTCACATTACGCAGGCCGACACCTCATTGGTAAAGACCATAAGCCCCGTGATTACCGCCTTGGAACAGAGGGATTCCAGACATGTCAAACAGTTGCACGTTGGGCTCAGAGGGACCATTATATTATATATAACTATTATATTTGAAATTACAGTGGTGAGAATATTATAGCGGCGTCAGCGGGGACAAATAGAGGGTTATTTCCCTCTAGAAAATGCCATTAAAACCACTATTAAAGATCTGAAAAGAAGGGAACAGCGGTTGGGCAAAAATACAGGCCAGGAAATGTTTCTTTTCTATGCAAAACAGTCAAACTGATTGTACGTGAGATTAGATTTGCATATTTGGAACACCATTTGCCAGGTTATTGTATTCTTAGGGGCTAATAAAGACTACAACAACAACTGTTACATGACGAGTTTTTTTTTTGTCATTTTGATGAGGAAAATTTTCTTCTTCCTTCTTGTTATTAACTTTTTTCTGACCTCAAACATCCTGGTATTCTTGTATTACATGTCTGAAAACACACATAAAACACACAATCATTTCCCAGGTGGTTTATAAGGAGGTTGGGAAAAGACGGAGAGAAACAAAAAAGGGCGTAGCAAAAGTGTAACCAGATATCGAGACTTTATCTTTCTGTCAGTGCATTTCTGTTCTCATTGTGAGGATGTAATTAGAGCCAGTACCTCGTCCCAGATCTTTGGCAGGCGCAGACTTCTGGTTAATCCATAATGTAATGTGTGACAGTGCTGTACTACACTAACTGGTGTCACAGTGTCAAGTTGTCTTCTCAGTCTTTGGCAGCAGTATGGCCACGTGTGTTTACTGAGATACAGTAAGCAACTACTCTTTTTAAGCTGGTGCTTCATATTTTTAATATTTTTTAAAAGCATAATCTACATGCTACAAGGTATACAGGCACATAGATGGATTCTTTTGCAGTAAATACTTGATTTTTGCATAGGCACATGATTCGATAACGTGACCAAAATCTTACCGTCCTCTTCTAAGATGCAATTGAAGGGGGAAAAAAACGATTGATTGGAATGCAGCAAAGGTTACCAGATAAATTAAAAATAAATAAATAAATAAAATATACATATGTTGGGATTGCATTGTACTATACACCGATCAGCCACAACATTATGACCACTGACAGGTGAAGTGAATAACATTGATTATATTGGTACTATGTGGTGTTCTGCTGGAAAACCTTAGATTTTAACATCCGTGTTGATGAGACTTAGACACCCAAATAAACATTGTCCCACAACAAGCACACACCCTCATGCAAATGGCAATCCCAAATATCACCAGCCTACCCCCGCAGGAAAATGCACCCCACCACATGGCAAAAACATCAAACAATCAGGAACATCTTGAGGAACATGACAATGGCCCAAGATGTTGATGTGACCTCCAAACTTCCTAGACCCCATTCTGATCAAGCATCAACAGGATGTAGTGGAACAAGTTTGATTGACAGAGGCCCCACTGCACAAGCCAGAGTTTTCCTCTGAGCTTGGAGACATTATTCATGATCGCAATTTAGCTTGGGCTAAGGCAAGAAAATCAGGCTCTTCTTCTGATTGGCTTATTTTCAGGCAGTTAAGAAATAAATGCTCTTCTTTTATTAAAAAAGCAAAATCTGACTTTTATCTGTCAGCCACTACAGACAACTTAAATGACCCCAGAAAATTTTGGAAGGCTGTAAAATCACTTTCTCTAAACAAAGATACTATGAATGTTCCATCTTTTATTTTGACTG
>OMNN01025712.1:0-13768 GCA_900302755.1 Chromis chromis
CGAAGCCCCCACCCCCCGCACGAGCTGAATATTTGGATATTTGTCATTCGGACCAACCCTAATGGGTGGGCATGAGTTGCTTGGCGGAGGTCTGCACTCTACGAGTGCTTTTCTAGTTAATGTATGAATCATGCATGAGGGTGTTTCATCATTATTTCACATTTCATTCAGTGTGCTAAAACTGTTACTCAAATAAACAGTCTCTCTCTCTTTTAATGTGCTGTCCACACCTAGATGGGGCTCTTATTGCTCTTATTCGTAATAATAATAATGGATAATTATGAATAAAAGCTAAATCAACTGCCTTATAAAAGTTGTATCTGCCTTTTCTGACCACAAAACAGCGAAACAAAGTGAGTTCCTCCAAAAGCCATAGTTTAGTTCCCACACTAATGATAATAATGACAGTATGTTGTTCTTTATTGCATCAAAATGTTGCAAAAGTGACTTTTAAAACAGTTCCTTCTGCTAACTACAATATTGATTAATCATAATATAACTGAACAAAGACTGAGCATTGGTATTCACAACTCAGCCTGGTCACTGGTTTTAGATCATCCCCATCTTTTACCACCAACTGAATGTTTCCCTGGAAAGAAGAAGGGACCTTCTTTTTCCTGCTACTGTCACCTGTGGCTCTTTTGGCCAATGCTACCATGAAAAGTTTTTAGTTGAACCAAACCTTCAGTTAAGAAATCCAATCATCTCTGAAGACTTTTGTTGAATCAATCTAAGCAATGCATACTGTTTCATTCTGAAATACTGGATTTGGTATCATGATTTAAGTTAAAGCTCTATTGCCATTTCACCCTACTAGCCTTCTGATTTGAAAAGCACGTTATCTTAAATAGAGAAACACTAAAATGACACCATTCATCTCAGCCAGAAACTGTAAAAACAGAAAGAATTGTTGGATTTTCAACTTTCCAGGGTCCTTGAACTACTCATCTGTGACATGCCATTCCGTCGCGAAAATTAACCAAACCTAAGCTTAAAGTTGTGACAGTTCACCTAGATCACTTCATTCTACATGTCAAATTTAAAACTTCACTAAAAATAAACCACTTGTGCCAGTTTCTATAAAAAACAAAAAATTCTGAGCTCCTCGGTGCAACTGTGAAACCATTAGCGACAACTGGAAATTCAAAAAGTTTCAGGTGAACTGCAGGCTGTGTAGACAGAGCGGAGACGAGATGAGTATGGAAACGGATTAGAAATGTACATAGAAAAATATCTATAATATATAGGGTCACCATTTTTTTCCAGTATTTGTAACACCTGTGGACACTTGGGAAAAATGTTGGGTATGTTGATTCCAGGTTTTTAAAAATGATTGTAAAATAAATCATTCAAAAACTGCCACCTTTTTTCTGTTTTACGGCATTTCCTCTTTGCAACGCTACACAAAAGACATTCTCTCTACTTCTAGCAATGGCTGTGCTGTTTCCATAGATGTGCAGGACTTTATATTGCAATGAAAAATGAGCACACAGCAAAAAAACGCCCAGAAATTGATGGGACTTCAGGGGGTTACAACATGAAAAATCACTGTATGGTCCTGTAACTGGAGGGAGAAAGTTAAACTTTAGCTACATCCACTGCCGACTGACTCCTTCCCGCCACCGCAACAGTACTGTGCTTCGTCCCAGAACTCTCGTCCAGAGAGCGATCGTTGGACTGGGTCGTCCGTCCGTCCACGTCATCCGCCAGAGCTCTCCTGTAAACGCCCGTCAAACTCTGCCTTAAGCGCCCCCTCACGTCCAGCCCCATGCAGAAGTACAACAGTGGGTTCACACAGCTGTTGAAGTAGGCAATACCCTTCGCTAAAGGGTGCCAGATCTTCACCACCGGGTTCTTATTGTCCACCATCTTCACCAGTAGCAGGCAGTGGTACGGCGCCCAGCACAGGAAGAACGCAATGACCAGTGATGCTAATATACGAAGGGGGCGGGACTTCCCTACCAGGCGGGTTCGTCGAATGCCGAGGCCAGCCAGGATGTAGCAGATAAGAATGACCATAAAAGGCAACATGAAGCCGCACAGGAAGCGGATGGAGTGGAGGACGGCTCTGGTGACGTTGTCCCCCTCCTCCGCCAACTTCGCATCCACCGAACACTTACTCAGGTTGTTTTTACCCACGTAGACCTGGCGGTAGATGAAGTAGGGAGTGCTGAGGAGGATCGATGCGGTCCAGACGAAGACGGCCACCACCCTCGCAGTCAACAGAGTACGACGGCGCTTTGTGAAGACGGGCAGCCAGACGCAGAGCACTCGGTCCAGACTGATCACGGCCAGCAGGAAGACGGAGCAGAACATGTTGGTGTATTTGAAGAAGCCATTGAACTTGCAGACGAAGATGCCGAAGGGCCAGTGGTCGAAGAAGAGCTTCTTGATGAGGGAGAAAACTCGCGTGCAGCAGAAGATCAGGTCGGCTATCGCCAGGTTCACCAGCCACACATTGGTGACCTTTGGCTGGGGAGGAGGAAGAAAGTAAAGAAGAAAGCAAAGGAAGGTTAGGTAATACATAGGAATAATGAAAGTTAGTCAAAAAATCCACAGTGAGCATCAATCCACTGCCTGTCCAACACAGTCTCACTCCAAAATGTGCAATAGCTACGCAGTATCACAATGTTAAGTTAAGGCTGTGAAATTGTAAGATGCTGACTCACAAGTTTACAAGTTTGTTTCACTTTACACCTAAAAAGAGCAACAAAATCCTAAATCACAAGACATTGACTCAGAGAACTGGGGTTTGATTCCAATGTCATTGTTCTGGGGTTTTTCCACTTGCTGTTTTCTTTCACTTTAAGTTTCTGGTTTCTTTTTTATGCAACAAAACCACTTTGTCAAGTTTAGGCACCAAAACTACTTGGCTAGTTCAAGGTACCAAAACTACTTGGTTAGGGTTAGGTATCATAACTATTTATTGAGTTTAGGGCACAAAAACTACTTTGTAAGGTTTAGGTTCCTAAATCACTTGGTTAGGTTTAGTTAAGTTTAGGCACTGAAACGACTTGGTTAAGTTTAGACAAAAAATGGTTGTTTTAGTTTACATACCGAAACTACTTTATCAAAACTACTTAGTTAGAATTAGACAAGAAATACTTGGTGAGTTTTAGGCACCAAAACTACTTAGTTAGGTTTACGTACCAAAACTGCTTTATACCTTTAAATACCGAAACTATTTGGTAAGAATTAGGCACCTAAACTACTTTGTAAGTTTTAGGCACCAAAACTACATGGTTACGCTTTGGTACTAAAGCTATTTGATAAAGTTAATGTAATAAAACTACTTGGTTAGGTTAGGATTAGGTGATAAATGCTTGGTCAGCTTTAGGTACCAAAACTACTTAGTTAGGTTTAGGCAAAAAAATTGGTTGAGTTTTGCCACTAAAACTACTTGGTTAAGTTTGTGCACTAAAACTACTTGGTTAGGATTAAAACTACTTGGTAAATCATGTTGTACATTTTTGGAAACTGGTCACATTACCCTGTCCACTAAAGACTTGAAAAGGTCCATGCTTTCACCCATCTAAAATACCAAGTACATTTAACTTATGTATTACTTAAACTGTCTTCTGGAGAGATAAATATACAAAATGCTGTGAATATTTGTCATAATTATGAAACAATTTTCTCAGATCAGCTCAGAAGACATCTGAAACACTAAACATTGCAATGTATACCTACTCTGAGCTTGATTCCAGCCACCCAGATCACCACTGAGTTCCCTGTGATGCCGAGAATGACAGTCAGTGTGTAGAGGACGATGCTGACGTTGTCCATGATGTCGTCGATGTCCACCGTCGTCGCCTGGTCATCCTTGGAAGATTTGAGGATGAGGGTGGGCAGAGAGGTATTGAGAGACATTGTGTGGCTGAAAAAGAAGGAGTAGAACAAAGATGACCTTACATATAGCGGTCAAAGTGGACTAGTTAAAGGCTATTATATGAAATACTTGATTAACAGAGTTATTGATTCAGAGCCTGGAAACTGGTAAAACATTTGATTATTTGGGAGCACAGTTTAGCAAAATTACTTAATTTCCTTACCTAAGAAACTGTCAGTGAACAAAATAACATTACAATTTCTCCCACAAAATGCATTTTTCTTTGTTAATCCTGGGTTACATCTATAAGATATGTATTCTTCATCGTACTGAATCTCAACACCACCAATGTGCTAAAATATAACCTACCACAGTTCATCATTATTCATGTGCAGACAGAGGATTACAAAGAGAGTTTGTCGTGTTTCCTTCCTGTTTTGTTGGTTTTCAGCTCAACAGACAGGAGACTAAGTGCAGTTTTTAGGTCAACCAAAGATTATTTTTTCATTCTAGTGGCCAGCCCATGAGTATAGGTGGTTTTGGGTAACTTTCTGTTTCAACTTTATGCTAAAGACTTTTAGATACTCCTTCTAATGAAACATAGCATGCAAGGGAAAAAAAACCCTCACTGTCAAACTTAAATAGAATGACAAGCTTTTTTAAACATTATTTTCTGATCACAAGCCTCAATCTTCATATGATGCTATGAAAATAAACGCTGTGTGAATGAACACGGGTTTCTGAATAAACTCTGTGTCTAACATGCATAATGTTGATGAGTCAGCTGAGTCATTGTCTGAGAATATGGCAAGACGTCTGAATTTGTGTGTGTGTGCTGTCTTTACAATGGAGTACGAATGTGCAAAAGGTGGAACACTTGGAAACACAACTGAGAGAACTAATGTTGACTTGTTTCAACATCAAAGGTGTTAAATGTGATAATTTCCTGTCTTACCTACACTTCAACTGAATTGTTAATATCACTTCCAAATAGCTGTATTTTTATCAGTGATTATTTTTTCATGTAAGACACTGCAAAGCTACGTATTGTCAAGTATTTGTGACATGCTTATCAATAGGTCACATGATTTTCATTAATTCATTCGACATCTTTTCCAATTTGTCATACATTGAAGAATGGAGGCCTCATTTATTTATCTCTCTAGGTTGCATTGGGTTCCACTTTTAAAGGATGGTCTTCTAACTTCCTGGTTTATATTTAGACTTTCTTTACATTTCACTTCTGCTTCTTGTCTGTCCACCATGTACCGTCTGCCCAGAATAAGAAATGAAAAAAGGAATTAACATGAACCAAAATTGGAGAGTTTAAAAAAAAAAACGGTTCTATTGTTTTAAAATAATAAAAACAGAAACAAAAAAAGAACCATGTTAAACCTGGAATTGCAAAAATGGACTTTGAGTGATTGGTTTTTCTTTTTTTGATTCTGACACCTGAATTTATTTATTTTTCTTCTGTTTTTGGTTTTGAAAAAAAGAACAAAGATTACGTTTGCTGGTTCCCCAATTAAGAACCTTTTTTGACTGTTGAGCATGCAATCAAACTGATTTCATCAATCTGATTCAATACGTTTGCTGAATCAGAATGAAAGTGTGTCTGACTTAAGAAAGTGACATCAAATAATTAACTTCAGTTTATTTTTAACCCAGCCCTTTCCTTTTTCACAGACGTGACATGGTTTACCAACAGGAAAGCAAACACCAAACCACTGATTTCTCAAGAAATGAGAATGGTTAAAAGAAGCTCCAAACATCAACTCAGCTCACGTTTCCTTTTACCTTTGATTAGACAAGTGTTTCCCATCTTAGAGTTTATTTAAAACCATTTTTAATGGGTTTAGTTGTCACTACAGTTACATTTCTACTCATCACTTCTTAGATCAGGAAAACCTAAGAGGTAATCAGAAGACAAAATCCCACATATAACCCCTTAACTGGAAAAAATAAACTAAAAAGAGTACACACCCAGAATATTAATGATAATGATCATGAGTGAGGCCCTCCATGGTAACCCCCCTCTTATCCCATTTCCACAGCTGTAGAAACGTGTTAAGACCAAGAGACAAAAGTCATTGTTTGAGTATGTGCACTTGTATTTCAAAAAGTTGGCTATCAACTAGTTAAATTCCACAATAATAATAATAATAATAATCCAACCTTTATTTTTCCCCTTGGGGAAATTCCTTCTCTGTATTTGACCCATCCTATTCAAGTTAACCTTAACTATACATACTAGGAGCAGTGGGCTGCCGTGGTGCAGCACCTGGGGAGCAGTCAGGGGTTAAGGGCTTTGCTCAGGGCCCACAGTGGTGGTGACTGGGACAAGCGGTCGCTCTCACTTCCCCAACTCAACCTCTCTTGCCAGTCCGGGGACTCGAACCGGCGAGTCTTCTGACTGACAGCGCAATCAGAAGAATCAGAGGAATCAGGAAATGAGACTCATTGGTCAGACTTCGTTCTTCTTTAGAAACTTGTGTGATTTTGGCAGTGTACTTTATTGTCATCATGTTTGGTAAGTATTTTCAGAACGGGAGCCATTTTGGTTCAAGGGAATTCATCTTGCCATCTATCAATGTCATCTCAACAACACCATTTGCACTCATGCAAACCCATATCATCAACTCCCACCTCCGTGCTTCACTGTCAGGACTATGTCTTCACTGTGGTAGTCCTACCAGTGTGTTTGCTTTGACCCACAGGTCAGAGCTCTGTAGGAACTGCAACGCTGAGGGACATTCAGAGATGATAACTTGATGGTAACTTGAATGGTAACTGGGTTGGTTACTGTGTTTTTATGTTACCTGTTGTGCTTCAGTGCAATCTAAATTTATGTTTACATCTGCTTGCTTTACTCCTGCTGTCCGTGCTCACATACACCGATCATGCATAACATTATGATCACTTGCCTAATATTGTGTTGGTCCCCCTTATGTGGTCAAAAATGCTCTGAACCATTGGGCATGGACAAGAGGACCTCTCAGGGTGTCCTATGGGGTCTGGCACCAGGACATTGGCAGTGGATCCTTTGGGTGCTCTGGCTTGTGCCAGCAGAACACCACATAGTACCAATATGACATATATATATATATATAACAAGCATGAAATAGTGACTGAAACGCAGCTCATTAAGACTACGTGTTAACCAGCAGTCACTTCAGAGCTATTTCCAAGTTGTGACTCTGCACCGCTAAACCACAGATTTTATAACTGCAACATCATGTGACAAACTCACCGCACATGAGTTAAAAACAACGGCTGTGAATTCAGTTATATTTTCATGTGCAGTGGTCACTCAGAGAGAAAGTTAGAAGAGACAGAAAGTTCTGGCCTCTCACACCAATTCACATCGGTGTCAGCTGCTGTGAACTGTTTTGTTCTGCGCTGTCAATCTGAGGCAGAGAGAGTCTTCTTCCTGAAGGGGGCGGGGTCAGCAGCAACTCATTTAAAGCTACAGACACTGAAACAGCCCGTTTCAAACAGGACTAAAATTTGTGATCCTAGAGACATTAACTACCTTTATGGTATTCGGAGCTGAAACATTAAAGGACACATTCTGGGAACATGTGAGACTTTCATTGATTTGCTCAAAAGAATCCCAATACGGGACCTTTAATGACACGTACACCAGAAGTAGACTGATTCTCTGTTGTTGTTCACATTAAATTGTAGAAAACATTTTTTCTAATATGAAGCAGATGTTTAACAATGGCAAAACTCAGACATACAAACACAAAGTGTGAGCATCGCTGCACTGGGGATAATGAGAGGAAGGACATCAAAACATCACATTCACAGACATTTAGACATCCAGTGCTGCTCATTGAGTCATAAATACAACCTTAAACCTCAAACAACCTCAGACTGCTGTGTGAGCAACAATACAACTGCGCTGCTGCTGGAATTAACCTGATTAAACATTTCACAAACATATTCAAGTATAACAATTATCAACTAAAAATGCACAAATCTAGACGACATAAAGACATTTTATTGTCTCCAGTAACACCAGTCTCCAAAACAACTACAGCAGACTGTAGTTCAGCTTTTGTAGTGGTGGAACGCCCAAAACAAACATCAGATCTATAAAGATTTCTGTTACTGAACTTTTTCACAGCAACAATAAACCACAAATTTTGCTCCGAGCAGCTTTGGCAACAAAAAAAAAGGAACAAACTGACCACAGTGTCAGTGTTTAAACTACACCTATAGAGCCTGAAAAAGTGTGAAAAGTGGGTTGGAAAGTGAAGAGAGGAGGAGTTAGTTGTCTAGTATGTTGTAACTACATGTCAAAAATCATCTACTTGCTGTAGAAACAGTTATATGTGGCCAACAGGTAAATATACTTCGATCTTCATGTCACCATTTTAAAAGCTCTCTGAGTCATAAAGTGATTCCTACTCATGACCTATAAACTAATACGGTCAACTTCAGCCTAAGTGATGGTTCCTATAATTTAGATATTCAAAGTAAATAAATGTGTACAGATTTATCAATGTGGTTCTGATATACATCTGACATGGATAATAAAAAAGGAGAAAGATTCAAATATTGCTGCTGCATGCTTGGTTAACTGGATCAGTGTTTTACCTTTTCAGGCCAATTGAAAACTAATAAAATAAGACATTGTCATTGTTTGGTTGCGGTGCTCATGCCTGTGAATAAACATCATTTAAGGCAGTATATGATTAGAAGAAGGCCAATAAAGCTAATGAGAATCATTTTATAATTAGGAAATATATTAAATGAAACTTTTTTCTGAAATTTTACAGTTAAAATGACTTTTTAAAAAGCTAAAACCTTCTGATATAGAGCAATATCTTTTATACATTGTAGTTTTTAAGTAAATAAGAAAGTGTAAAAGTGGTGGAGACTGTCAGCAACCAGAAACAACCAAGCTTAATCTGTACGACTCAAAAGAATGATTAAAAATGCACTCTTTACCTACTTGATAGGATGTCTTTATTTGTTTTGGGCTTTGCACCCACCACAGCCGACCCAGTCTCACAGTGATGCACGAAACCACTGAATCTAATTTTAATGTTGGCACAAATGTAATGAGCCAAAAGGTCGCGTGCACTGACATGAAGTTTAAACCACTGAATTACTGGCCAGAGATTCAGCCTGGTGTGAAATATTCAACAAGTTTTTGGTTAATTTCGTTTCGTGTTTCACAAACTGCTTTTAAATCTATGTTTCATGTACAAAAGACTGACTGCCATTGTGTTTTATAGCATAATTGTGCAGGTGATGCCACACAGCAACCCTGTCTCCCTCAGCATGTCCTACTAATGTGCAACAACTAATGCGGAATGTCTCAAATTAGCAGCATAATAAAAGCATAATGATCACAAGATTATTGTTTTACTAATATGATAAACATCAAAGTATGCATCTGCACACTGTAAATATTTGCATTGGTTTGTATTACTTTTATAATTCCTTGGGTTTGTCTCGTAACACTTGCTCTTTTCTTTAGATCTTTTATACTTCTTTAAAAATTTCTACCTTTCAGTGTTTGCTGTCATGCATCAAAACACCACATCTTCTTATGTGAAAACCTGCTTTGCAATAAAACTAATTATGATTCTGTAAAGTCATAAAGCAGCGTAACTAAACGTATCTGCAAAATGGTCAAAATGTTAATCCGTCTTCCCATGAAAAATACAAACAACAAACAAAAAAGAATGAAGTTTGTGTGGTTTTGTTTAGGTTTGTGGTTTAAAAAAAGTTTACTTTAGCTTGATCTCCTTTCAAAAGTGCTTTTGACCACACATGTAGTCCACTCCATGAAGCACTCAACTGGAAAAAACCCTTAAAATGAGCAGAATCAAGACAGCAACAATATTTATTTAATGTATTTCCACACTGTCAGGCATAAAGTAGAATTATCAAGCAACACATTTTTTAAATATTGTCACTGATCATGGGAAAAAAGCTAATCTGTGAAATCAGAATTAGAAAATGTCATGATTCCTTACCTGCAGCTGTTGAACTGATCTCACAGTGCTTCAGTCTCAGTGGTCAGAGGCTGAAATGGAGTCACATCCTCTGAAGTGTCGCCGTTATTTCAAGTGGTTTTATTGCTAAAAACATCATGTGTGTTTTCCCTCTGTCACACACACACACACTTCCTCTCTCTTTTCATGTCATGTGTCTGGCTTAGTCTTCCGTTCTGCTCGACTGCTTCTCTTTTTCTCTGCCCCACAAACACAGAGATGCATAAACACACAGAGTGGATGACCGGCTTCTTAATCAGAGTTATTACTCTCCTCTTGGTCTCCTCGACCAATCGGATTTCTCAAAAGCAGGGCCAATGACCTTGTGTTGTTTTAGCAAATAGCTTCATAATTCCTCAAGAGAAGCCCGTCCAAGTGAAGAGTTGTCGTTCATGCTGGACAAAAGCAGTCCGTCCTTTTACGGAGTTTTCATTGATTTCAACCGAAAGATGAACCTTGAAGCTTAAATTTAACCTCAGCATCATTTTATCCTTCTTCTGATTCCACGAAACATCATTGACTCAGAAAAGGCTTCCAATAATAGAAAGTAGAAACAAAAGTGGAAGAGAGCAAAACAGTGTGGCTGAGCTGCTGATGCAACTCATTCCTCTGAAGTAAAAATAAAAAACACGCACAGAAAGAATAAGTGAAAGTGTGAAACAAAACCCAACAAATATTAAACAAATACCATACTGAAAAGAATAAATATTAATAACAGTGATTCTGAAAAGAAGAATCTTTCAATTTTAACCATAAAATTGTTGATCTATGCTGCCAGTGAGCTGCTGGGAAGAGGTGCCAGCAGAAAGAGGATGCAGGAACCAAGTCTTCAGTAGTGCGCCGGCACCCATTAGACACAAACGGCAAACCAAAAAACTAATAAATGATGCCTGTGAATGTTTAAAAAAGACATCTGACTTTTTTATTTTTATATATATTTTTGGCCTTTTATGCCTTTAATGGATAGAGTCGGAAACAGGAGAGAGTGGGGAAGGACATGCGGTAAATGCCCGAGGTCAGAATCGAACCCAGGACAGCCGCTACGCCTTAGCACTTGGGTCCCGCGACATAACCATTAGGTTGTTGGAGCACCCGACATCTGACTTTTTAAGTTTGGAAAAACAATTGGCCCCCAATTCTCAATTCAACTGAGGTCTGGGCCATAACTCGGCCAGTCCAGAACATTGTTTGTCTTTAAACCATTTCCGTGGAGTTGTGGTTGTATGCTTCAGGTCATTGTCTTGCTGGAAAACAAACCCTCTCCCAAGTCTCATTTTTTTTGCAGACTACTCCTGGGATTCCCTATACTTTGGCGTATCTATTTTACCCTCTACCTTTACAAGCCTCCCAGAAGTTGCTGCATAGAAGCATCATGATGCTGCCACCACCAGGCTTCACAGTGGGGATGGTGCGTTTGTAGTGATGTGCAGTGTTTGGTGTCAAACAAACATAATGTCTACTCTGATGGCCATGAAATTCAATTTTGGTCACATTAGACTAAAGAAGATTCCTTCAGTTGACTTCAGAGTCTCTCACAAGCCTTCTGGTGAACTCTTGTCAAGATGTATTATGTTCTTTTGGTGAAGAACAGGCAACAGTTTCTCCCATCTCAGCCACTGTAGCTTGTCATTCTTTTGGAGGAGTCATAGGTGTCTTGGTGGCCTTCCTCACTAGCCTTTTTCCTGCACCGTGACTCAGTTTTTGAGTGATATTCATTTTTGGAGATATTCCTTTCATTCCCTAAGGATGAATTTAGCTGTACTCCAAGGGACATTCAGTGAAACGGAAATTTTCTTGTATCCATCCCCTGACTCTTGCTTTTCAATAGGTTTTTCAGTTTGTTGTTTTAGGAGTTTCTTGGAGAGTTTTTTGTCTTAATGGTGTAGTTATAGTCAGGAGTACTGATTCACCAGTGACTGGACCTTCTAGGTAAAGGTGTCTTTATACTACAATCACTTAAGACACATTTACTGCAGTGAAAAGATCTCAGTTTCACTAATTGTGTGATTTCCAGCACCAACTGGCTGCCCCTTTGTTGAATTAAATGAGTCACTTTAAATGGAGGGAATACTTATGCAATCATTTTGCATTTATATTAATGTTTTCACTCGGACATGGAAGAGTCTTTTTTGTTAACTTTGGTCAAAAATGCCAAATTAAATGGACCGTGATTCATGTTGAAAAGCAATAAAAGTAGAAAACTTCTTTTGGTTGGTTTTTGATTAACACTAGAAAAAATTACTCAAGATACTGTATTTACTTGAATATTATTCCTGTATTATTCATCTGTTTCTTGAATAAAAAAAAATATATATATATATAAAAAAGTAGAAAACTTCCGAGGATTAGCATCAGGGCTAATACCTTTTGAAAACTTTTTATTGGCACTGTAAGGAGTGCCTTTTTTGCCTGCATACATGCAGCAAAGTTCAACAGTAAGACCTGTTGCTGTATCACAATCGTGTTCACAAATCATCATAAATGCAGATGAACTCCTGGAAGTTCCTTCGAAGAATAACACCTTACAAGTGAAATAGGAAGTACTGCAGTGCACAGTGTGTAGCTCCTTTAATATGGATTTATATTTGATTACTTCTCCCTCCTTCCTCCCACTGCTGAGAAATTTGTGAAAGTGCAGTTGCTTCCTTCTTTTAAAGAGGCTAAGAGTGACATAACATTGCAATAGGTCAAACAGAAACATGACCACTGCAAAAGCAGAAGTCTTTTCGCAAAAACAGCAGATTTTAAGGAAAATACTTCAGTTTTGTGTGTTTCTATATGTTTTGTGTACATCTTACAGTATATTTCAATACCCAGGTGACTGAAGCAGTACTGTTGGTTATTATTAAAATCCACCAGTACGTAGTTAGTTTTATAGAAGAGGTGGTGATGTTTGCTTGCGTAGACCTCTTGGAGTGGAGGTTTTTAGTTAAAGGTTTGATTTAGATTTACATTAAGGTCAGTATATAGAAAAAGATGGTGCTAAGGTCATACTTATAATAGTTAAACTTAGTGATAGGTGTAAAGGACTATGTTCAGTCATGAGTGTGTATCGCCATCTGACTCTCCTTCTTGTGCTTCCCTCTAGTGGCATAAAGTGAAGTCGTCTCAGTGATTCCTTGATTACTTTGAATCTGACTGATTAGGTGTAGTTTTAGTTCAGACAGAGCCAAGAAGAAATTATCAAAATATATGAATAAAAAATTAGTTTGATCAAGAACACTTAAAAAATCCTATAAAACCATGAGCATACAAAGAAAAAACATGGTCATCATTCTAAGGATTTCCAAAGGCCTGCAGATAATTGCTATAATTATTTATTACTAGTACTCATTACTTTTTCTTGATTATTATCTGAATTATCTACAATACATAATTATTATTATGTCCTTTTAGATTAATTACAGGGCTCATGGTATACTCCAGAATCCTACAGGTGGCAGCATCAGCATCAGCCAGGACTGTACTATTTAACAAGTCTTAATCACATTGTAGGATGGGTTTCAGTTTGTGTGTGTTTACTAAAGATAAAACCTTTTTTATTTTTTTTACTTTTTATGATCCAAATATATGCTTTGTATGTGCACACACACATATATTCAATAATTAATTCATTTAAACATTATGTAAACTTAGAATGCATTGTGGTATGAAGGCTATTTGTATTTATTTTTACATTTTAGTCTATTCTATATGTCTTTTGATGCTTCACTTTTCTGTTATTGTCAAAGTTTCCTATTCCGATCCTGTCTCTGCTCTTTCCCAAATGCATTTATTTATTTCTGATAGTGTTTTCCCAGTTATTCAGTCCATGTTTTTATTGAGTTTTATCATTTATGATGTTATATTCTTATGGGTGTCATATATGAATGGGTCATTGTGTGTTACAATTCATTTGTATGAAAAGTGCTACCAAAATAAAGTC